>JAODAL010059535.1:0-21423 GCA_025379985.1 Phyllomedusa bahiana
CCCTCTTTTTCCAGGTAGTGCCCCCATTGTTCCCGGAGGCCCCCTCTTTCCAGTAGATCCCCCCTCTGTTCCCCAGGTATGCCCCCTCTTTTTCCCAGAAATTTCCCCTCGTTGCCAGGTAGGCCCCCCCATTTTTGCCAGGTAGTCCCCCATTTTGCCGGGCAGAGCCCCCCATATAGCTAATAAAAATAAAATAATAAAATCCACTTACCTCACCAGGCTCCTGCAGCACGGCCGCTCCGGACGATCTCCTCAGCGGCGCAGGGGGAAGTGAGAGCGGGCCGCGCGTCCACTCCCCTGCAGCCGCGCGTCACTTCCCCTGCGCCGCTGACCTGTATGTACGGCGCACACAACCGGCGCCGGGAAACATACAGGGGGAGGAGGGAGGAGAGAGCGATCCCTCCTGCCTCCTCCCTGCACAGCGAGACTCCGGGCGGGTGAAGCGGGCGCAGCGGGCGCTTCACCCGCCTGTAGGAGCGGCCCGGCGGCGCCAAAAGTAGCCACCAGCAACTCTGTCGCCGCGGCCATTTAAAGAGCCCCCCCCTGCCTGCTGGGCGGGAGGAATGCCAACCCCCCCGGGAGGGCGGAGGGACCCCAAATAGGGGGACCCCCCCGCCAAAAAGGGGAGAGTTGGCATGTATGCTCAAAGAGGCCCTGGCTACCTAACCTACAGGGCCCCTGGCTATATTACCTAAAGGGGGCCCTGGCTCCCTTTAACTCTACGGGCCCTGGCACATTACTCAAAAGGGGGCCTGGCTACCTAATTTTTGCAGGGACCCTAGCACCTAAAAAAAAAGGGGGCACGCTACATTACTCAACAGGGGCCCGGTACATTACTCTACAGGGGCCCTGGCTACCTAACTCTAAAGGGGCCGGGTTACCTAACTCCCAAGGGGCCCGCGACCTAACTCAAAAGAGGACCCTGGCTACCAACCAAAAGGGGGCCCGGCTACCAAACTCAAAAGGGGGCCCAGCTACCACAAACAAAAGGGGGGCCCGGGCTACTACAAACAAAGGGGGCCAGGGCCCATCACAAACAAGGGGGGGCCATGGCTACTAAAAACAAAGGGGGCCAGGCTACCTACAACAAAAGGGGGGCCCGGGCACCTACAAAAAAAGGGGGGGCCCTGTTACCTAAAAACTAAAGGGGCCCTGGCACCTACAAACTAAAGGGGGCCCTAGTTTAACTAAAAACAAGGGGGGGGCCCCTTTGGCTAACTACAAACAAAAGGGGGCCCTGATTGCCTACAAACTAAAGGGGCCCTAACCCCTTTACAAACAAAAGACACCCTACCTCCCACACTAGCTAAAGGAGGCCCCTAACTACCTTATTCTACCAAAAGGGAAGGCCCCTAACTCCTTTAAATTCAACCCAAAGAGCCCCCAAAATTTCCCCGCATACTACCAAAAGGGGGACCCTAACGCCGTAACAATTTAAAAGGGGGGTCCCCCCCCTGCTTCCCGGGCCTATAAAAAGGGGGGCCCTAACTCCCTTTACAGCTTATCTAACTGGGGGCAACCACCAAACCTCCCGCATACCAAACTGGGGCCCCCCAACCTTACTTACCCAAAACAACTTGCCTAACGGGGGCCCTTTGCTTATCTACCGGGGGGTTTTTTTTAAACCTACCCCCCAAAGGGCTAGTCCCCAAACCAAACCCAACCTGGGGTTTGGCCAAATCAACTTTACCCAGGGGGGGTCAACCCTACCTAAAAAAGGGCCCCAAACTACCTACCTGGGGCCTTGCCTTTCCCCCAAACCTACCTGGGGTTTCTTGTCTACCTCCCTGGAAATTTGAAATTTTTAGGGAGCAGCCCATAGTTTGGGCATTACCCCCCAGGGGGTTAGTCCCTCCCCACCCTCCAACCCCTTAGGATACTAGACCTCTAATTTAAAGGGTTTTTAAACTGCTCCCTCACCCCGGGAAGTTTTTTACAAAGGGAGGAATGGTAAAGAAATGATGGAAAAATTGAGGATTCAAAAATATTTGTTTTAATTTTTTGCAGGGATTAGTTGGGGGGCCCGGGCAAGTCCCTCAAAGGCGGCTGGAAGGAAAGCAGAAGAGAAGGGAAAAAAAACGACTCAAAGAAAACTCATCAGATAAGACGTCTCCAGTTCCTGTAATTGGTTTGGGGGTTTTATTTTAAAATTCTATAATTTTGGGGAAAACCTAAACCTTGTTTTTCACTGGTAAAAAGGCCCTTCCTTTTCAAAAAGAAAAGGCCCTTTAATTTTTCGCCGCGTAATTTTCCGAGGGGGTTTTACGATGCCAAACCCCCGGGAAAACAGTCCCCAAAAAAAGTAAACAAACCCCCATTTTCTTTATTTCAATAGAAAAAAACGGCTCGTTTGTTCCAACCCCGACGCAAAATTTTCCCTGCCGGATTGCCCGCCCGGATTTACGACGGGAAAACCGGACGGAAAAACCAAAGTCATTTTCAATTTTTTATGGACGGATTTTACCACCTACAATGAAAGGAGATTGTGAATCCATCGGGAAATCTTACAAAAACGTTGCCAACTTTGAGACAGTTATTTGCAATGAAATTTTCCAAAATGATTTCGGAACTAAAAAATAAAATCGGGAAAACCGTTTTTTAAATAAATTCTTAAATAAGCCCCTGTTGAACATTTTGCCAAAAATGATTTACCTTGAGCCCCGGTTGGTTTTGGGCCTCTATGGGGATCCCCTTTTTGGTGGGGGTTTTGAAATTTTTACCTGAACGGTGTCCCACCGCTTTTTGTGGTTCCCCTATATGGCAAATTGAAAGGTTTAATTTAACTGAAACCCCGGGTCTGACCTCAATGTGGGGGTCTTTGTGGCGGTGTTGTAGGTTTTTAAATTGGCATTTAGTAAAAATGAACCCCCCCTTGGGACAATGAACCCCTGGGTTGTAAAAAAAAAATTTAGGGAACAAACCTTGGGCCCCCCCGTGATAAAGGGCTTTCACTTTTACTTTCCGCTTTGGGTTTTATCTTTTCAAGGGGGGTGAAAATTTTGACCAAGGGGAAACGGGGGGGGGGGGATATTTAAAGGGGGGAGGGGGATATTGTATGTGGGGTGGATGGGGGATAATTTATAAAGGTTTGGGGGCAGATATTTTAAGAGGGCTGGTGGGGGATATGGGGGGAGCTACTTAGGCCCGGGCCCATGAAAGGAGACGACAGATAAGTGGGCTCCCTTCGTTTTTTTACTTTCCAATACAGTTCTTTTTTGGCATAAAGGGTTTTTTTTGGGAAAAAAGGGCGCAGTTTTTTTTTTTGCTGGGGGGGGCAAAACCGGGTTTCCCGGGGTGGGGGGATCGGGTTTCTGGGGCGGTTTACAAGGGGGGGCCCCGGTGGGTTCACCGTAAAGGGCCCTTTTAAATTTCAAAATTTGGCGGCCCTTGGGGGCCCGTAACGGAAATTTCACCCCTTAGGGCGGGTGCAAATAAAGGGGGCCAGGATTCCCGCAAAGGGCAAATTTCCCAAAGGGGGGCCGGGGGCCCCATCATTTGATGCTCCCATGAGAGAAGCCCTTGGTGTCCCAGAGGAGAGGTGAGGAGTAGTGGGTTGCGATTACGTTTTCTATCGTCCAAAAGGGTCGATAGTCGAATCCCGGCCCAATTTTTCAAAACGATTTCCGATAGTCCCATAACAGATTATCCCCCCCGATGACCCTTAAAGTTTTAAAGGGAGAGGAACAACACTTTTATTCAAAAACCAAAACAGGGGAGGAGAAGCTTTAATTAACATCCCCCCCAACAGTCAAATGGATACGTGCAAACATCTTTGGCAACACCCAAATTTGGTTTATAAAAAGTCAAAAGAAAAAAAAAATCACAGACCATTTCCCATCCCCGTCTTGTTTTCCCCCAGCCTGACCCTTTAAAACCCGCATCCCCCCACAAATTTTAAAAAAAGGCCCCAAAACAAATATTAATTTTAACCATCCCCTTTTACTTTTAACTGGGGCCTTACAACCCCGCCTGGGGAAAGCAGCATGACCCTTTAAACCTGTCTGACCCCCCAAATTAAAAATTTCCCAAAAAAAAGGAGTCTTTGAACCACCATTTTTTGTTTAACTGGGGCATTGACTAAACCGTCCCGGGCCACAACATTACCCCCAAACCTGTCTACCCCCAAAAAAAAAAGTGCAGGAAAAAGGAAATCTTTTAAACCCCCAATTTTTGTTTAACTGGACCCTAGACTATCCCCGTCCTGGCCCCCAGCATGAGCCCCCCAAAACCCGCATACCCCCCCAATTTTAAAAAGGGGTCGGAAAAAGGAGTCTTTTAAACCCCCATTTTAATTGAACTGGCATTGACCATACCTGACGGACCACCCGTATGACCATTAAACCTGTCTGACCCACAGATTAAAAAGTGCCCGCCGGAAAAAGAGTCTTTAAAACCACCATTTAGCTGAACATGACATTTACTAGACCTGTCCCGGGTAACCTACATCTAGTTCAAGATCTTCCGTACCCCTCCCTTGTACAATTCAGGAGGAATATTTTTTGAGTATCAGCAATTTTGTGCCTGCCAGTTTTTTATTAGTTTATTTCTAGAAAACAACTATTTTTAAAATAGGATGAATCCCACCACATCTTTGTTTCACTTTTTTTAAATGTTATATAAATGGTGGTTATTCTCACATACAGGGATTGCTATGCACTATTAAAGATCCTGCAACAACAAGTATTTAGCAATATGTGTCCATTAAACAGTGGTTCTACCTATTCCCTGTTTTTTGAAGCAGCAACCAGCCCCTTGGACCACTTATTGGGAACAATTGTGAAGAACAAATGTCTGTTAGAAACCACATTATATTATAATAGGACCAGTAGTCAGCTGCATTTCACAGCAGAAATGCCCCCAAAAATTCAAAACATGACCATAGAAGCCACTTTTGACAATGTGAAGAAGCAAATGTCTGTTAGAAACAACTTTTTTCAGAACAGGGATAGTAATTGCTGCATTTCAAAGCAGCATGACCCAAAAAATTATAAAAATGACTTCTCACCACTGTTAAAAATTGTGAGGGAGAAATGTCACTTAAAAGTGCCACATTTACTGTTCCAAAGACCACTGATAATAGCTGTATCTCACAGCAACATGACGCCCAAAAAATTAATTATAAAAGAGACTTCTCAGCCACTGTTAAAAAATTGTGAGGGAGAAATGCCACTTAGAAATCCACATTTCCTGTTACAAAGGACATTGATTATAGCTTGTATCTCACAGCACGCGTAATACGGAACCCAAAACCATTGAATAATGCGAAAAATTCTAAGATGAAGTGAGTAAATGGAATAACGGTTTTGGTCTATATGAAACCTGTGGTGTCTTTTCAGTCTTCCTCACACTTAGCAAAAAACCAGAAAATGAAACTATTGGGAACTGTAGAAAAAAACTAGGCAGTAAGAAATGATACATATTAAAAAAAGTTTTCAAGAGGGAACCAGTTCTGTTTGAAAGGAACTGCCGAATAGACCGGCCAACTAAATCGGTGTCCTCGTCAAGTTGGTGCCACAACCAACATCAGAGATCCATGCCTGATTCATCTTGGATGAAAGTCAAACGATCCACAATTATCAGTGGAAGATGCCGGATGCGTTTGTCGTAATGACATCCACCATCTTGCTGAAGGTTCCCCGCTCAGATATGAACCTGGCTGCTGGGCAGGACAACACCCTAATGGCGTGGCGAGCGACTCCGGTCCTTCATACCATTTTATGATACCCAGAAGTCGTTGGGACCGAACAACACATTTCCAAATACATTGGTGTTAGAGACGCAGATAGTCTGCACCCATGATACATAAGCTGGTCTCATGTTAGTTGTAATGTGTGCCCTGCCAGTACATGCGTTTGGTGAGGGTGGTAAATAAAATTGCCCAGAGGTCACCATTATGCTTTTTCCTGCCACATTGACTGCTGCTGCCCAGCTGCGTCTACTTGGCCGCTGCTAAGACTGCTGTCACTCGCTGACCGTAGTTCCACCGAATAATTTTGGAAGAACATGAAGCAGACGAACAGATTGTCTCCAAATTGATCAAATCCGCAAGGTTCCAATTCCTGCTTATACTCTCTCTATTGGTTGGGTGGAACGAAAGTGCTGATTTTTGTTTTGATACCTGGATCGAGGAGGGAGGCCACACAGTAACTGTTGTGTCATTTTATGGCCTTAATGCGCGATCATGTTGGAGTAAATGAGCATCCAAGCACTCCTGTGAGAGAAAGAGCCTTTGAATTCCCAAGCCTCTTGGTCGAGGGCACTAAGCAAACTGATCTACCTCATCTTCCTCCTTCCGCCTCAAATCGCAGCATCAAACATCAACCTTCTTCCAAGTCAGGTGACGTCGGTAACGTCATATCCATGAATACCCCCCTCCGCCTCCTCCTCCCTCCGCTTCCTCCGGAACGGCTTTAACACAGCCCTGAATTGTCCACAGATATGCACCAGAGAAGCTGATGCGCCGCCTTGTCCTCCCTGGACCCCGACCCACGATGCCTAATGAGACGATAAAATTGTGAAACTGTCGTGCCGTGTGGTTCGGACAGATGAGAAAGGCTTCCGTAACCACATCTGTGTCCTCTCCTCCTCCTCCTTCGCTGGCGAACCTGATGTTTCAGCAGTTCCAACGATCGGTCAGAACTAAGCATCACTACCACTACCTGCTCATCTGCTGACAAGGGCATTAGTCCACACTGACCATTTTTTGGTGGATTCTTCAAACTGGCAAGGATGGAGCAGATCTCTTTCACCTGCCTTCCACTCTCAATACCCCAAGGTCGCACCGCTGCTTGTCAGGCCATGTGATCACTTCGTACTGCGTAATAGGCATTGCGCTGCTGCCAGCCGCACAATCAGCTGGAGCATGTGGAGGGTGGGAATTTCAGCGTTTGCCATGTCAACAATGAGACGGTTTGACGGGGAGGCCGAAGCTGACGCTGCAACGCAGCCAGGCGGGACGAAGCACTGGTGCGAACCGTGGAAGTGCGAACTCAGGACCTTGACCTTCCTCAGCAGGCAGTCCAACACCGGGTACTCTTAAGAAATTTCTGGAGACAAGGTTCATGACAATGCCAGGTCAAGGGATGTGCTTGTCCAGCCCTACTCGACATAAGGGCGGCCAGCAGATTTCGACCGTTAACCGCCCACTACCTTAGCCTGGCACAAGGTTCTTGACACCAGCCACCCTAGCGACTCTTCTCGTTGCGGAGAGCCGTCCACAGCGCCTGACCCTGTGTGTGGACCGGTCCTCCAAGACAGATTCATTTCACACGCCTGGTTTCTCTGGGCACGTGCTGCCACCATAAGGACCTTGGGGGAAAGAACCCTGCACAACCCTGAGGTTTTGAAGAGTGTGCGCCGAGCCTGAGAGCCTCTGTCATTCCGACCAGAGACTTCCACACCAGCTCACCCAAGAGCTGTTACAGAGATTATAAGCGGCCTTGGCCGGTGGCTTACAAGCTCCATGTTTCGGTGGTCAGATGGACTTTTTGTTTCCAGACACAGAAGCAGACAAACGCTCTTGAAATTTTTAGATGACACGTGGCTAGGCCAGGGCAGGGACGGCTTTTCTTGGCAAAGATAAGGGCTGCTCGCATCTGGAGTAATTGGGGGCAGGCAAGGGCCATGTCCGTGGCAGAACCCATCTGTGTCCATCAGACGGAAAGGCAACATTCCAAGGCCAAAAGCCTGGCCAATGCCCCTAACATTCAGCTTTTGGCTTTGGGATGGTTTTGGGTTAAAGAGTTTTATTCGCTCTCCAACCTGAAAGACAGAAAGGTCTCGCTGCAAGACGGCCGCTAAGTACGGCTCAGGTCGACAAACATGGTGGAAGGAGAATGGGTAGGATGGTCTGCGCTGGTGGTACTCGGGTCGGGGGCGCGACGGTGGAGCTGAAGCGGAGGCTGGGTGAAAAAATACCCTGATCATGACTCTGAGAAGAAATGGCAGCTGAGGGAACTCTTGGTGGGAGGCGGAGGAGGAGGAGGCGGAGACAGAGGGTGTGACAGTGGTTGGAAGCCCGGCATCGGTCTGGCCTTTTTGGCCAAGTAGTTGCCTCCATTTCAACTCATGCATTCGCCCCCCCTTGCATGTGACGTAGACATGTTGGTGGTTGGTTAAACACCTAAGAATCTTCCTCGACTGTATGCGTTTACGGCAAAGGCGGTGCACATGACAATCGCTGGGTGAATCAGAGCTTTCTCAAAGAAGGCCCAGGCTTGAGAGTTCCTGGACCGTTTGACGTGCAATAAGCGAGGAGCGGGGTTTCCGCTGACCGTGGCTGGCCTGAATCATATCAGCATATCACGGACTTCTGCGACAGCCCACCTCCCTTTTTGAGGCGGGACCCGAACAGACACTACCTCAATCGTCTTCCTCCTCGTCCATTGATGAAGCGCTCGCAAGCAAATTCTGCTGAAAAGACCACTTGGGACCGCAAATGTCCGTCATCATCATCATCAACACAGTGACATCGTTGTCCTGACATACATCTTGCAACCAGGACTGGCGGGCTACAGCAAAGAGTCACTTGCAAGGCTTTGCCAGACCGCCCTGATTTTTGCCGATTGACCGCTTTCCTTATCCTCTCCTCCTCTGATGGCATCAGCAATTGGGCCGTCAAGAGACAACATCATCCTCTTTGGCCTCTGATCTTGGAAATTAGACTTCAGTACCCCACCGCATATGTCATCACAGAGGTCTTCAGAAAATAAAATATCCCACAGTGGTGGTACAACAGTTGACAAAATTTGGGGCTGGCCTACCCTTCATGTTGGATGATGCTGATGAAGCTGGATAGACGACATTTGTGGCCGTGACGAGAGGACGGATGTAAGACAGCTGGATGCAGTTGCATTAACCACTTGCGAAGACAGGATATGGCGATGCTGTACGTTACTCGAGATTCACAGGGCCCATGACCCAGCGATGACAGGCCTAACGTCCTGCAACCGACGATCAGCTGGCTTGCCGTGTTGTCGCCATCACTGGACGGAGCACCTTCTCTCAGTACCTCCTAACCTCCAGGTCGCTACCCCCCTCTTTGCACTCTAACCACCTCAATTCGCTCCATGTTCAGAAAGATAAAAATTTAGAGAAGGTATCTGGAAGAGTTTTTGGAAAGTCCTCTTATTAAAAGACGGCAAAACACGAGCTATTTCTTAAATCCCTCTAATTTCCTAACAGCCAACAAGGATTAAAACTGAATTGTTTACAATCGAATACTGTGAAATGCGTTCTGGTGGAAGAAAACCAGTAAGACAAAATCACGTGTTCTTCCTTCAGTCCCAGGGATTAAACAAATGCCAGTAGGAATATGAATGATAGTTTTTTCACAAAATACATACAAGTGCCTATCTGCGCCAAACTGAGATTCAAACGCGACCCAATAAAACCAATTCAGAAGTTACATACACGGATAGAAAATGGTTTTTTGCAGCAATGACAAACGAGAACAGTTAGCTAATATTTTTCTATCAAATTGTCGTACAACGGTTGGCTATTTGAAAAAACTAAGGTTCTGCACCACTTGCAATGACCATACAGCATATTTAAAAACTATTCGATAACAATCGGTGGTTTTTTGCACCTATCCAATACACCTCGGTGACGCCAAAATTGCTGAAATCAAATTTTAAGAGCAATGTGGCACTATGACAAAGCTGCCATGTGCCAGTGAAAAAAACCCTATCTAAATTATACGGATAATAAAAGTGGAGAGTTTTGCACCTTATCAAAACACCTCTGTGGACTACAAAATTGCTGTATTCAAATTAAAGTGCAAGGATGCTCTATGAACATACAGCTGAGCCTGCCGCCAAGACAAAAACACCTATCTGAAATGTATACAGATAATACAAGTAGGAAGTTTTAGCACCTATCAAATACACCTGCAGTTACTAGAAAAGATCTGTAACCTAATATAAGTACAGGCTCCACAACATACAATTAAATTTCACCAAAAAGAAAGGCCAAAATGTGTAATAAAAAACCCATTGAAGATGCAACGGGTCTACAACACATGTCTGGGCTGCAACAGTATCCACTCTCCTTTAAATAGCCAGTCTGGTCTGTCGGTCCATTGTTACCGCACCCCGCCCACCCCCCCCTCCCCCCGCTGTTTATGTACAGCGCATAGATGCTCCATTAAAATTCTCAGTCTGGAGTAACTAAAATCTGCAAATCTCTAATCTACCTAAGTTTAATGTTCACACAAAAGCAATTTTGCGTGTGAACAATAGAACATTTGCTGACGTTTTGACAGGACAGACACACCCTCCTCTTTATCCCAACACAACGAGGCAGAACGAAGGCTGTTCTATTAAAAAACCCGGGGGTCTTGTTTTTTTTCCAGCCAACCCAAACCCCATACACTCCCATCAGACCGCACACCCACCACCCGCCATTCTCAAGCTGATTTGCTGACCCCAAAAACAAAGCGCAAAAATGGCGCGATATTAATAGATTTGCGCAGATTTTAACTAAATTATCGCGTAACGAAAAAAAAACCATCAACCTAAAAACCGGCCGATTTCAAATTGTCGAAAAATCGCCAAACACTAGGAGGAGAAAGGCTTTTCGGGGGGGGGTCATCCTCCGCCGCCCAAGCCGTTTGGGTTATAAAGTGAACGTGGGCCCGGTTCTGCTCTATGGAGCAAGTTAGGAGGGGAGCCTCATCAGGGGCATCAACCACCGCTCCAGTATGACATTAGGGCCGCCATGGGGCGCGGGGGACCCAGGGACTGGGTCATAGCAAAAAGAGGGGAAAGCTCTGGGAAAGGCACGACCGTTCGCTGGGTGAGAACAGGGGCCCTTCCAGGGGGGGAGGGGGTGCGGTTTGCCCGGGGGCCCGATGCCCCTCACCCCGGGGGGGGCCGCCCGCCTCCCCCCGGGGGAGCGCCCCTGACCTTTCGCGACGTTTATAACAGTCGCGCAAGCCACACTGCGGGAGGGGGCGGACGGTCGTTCCCGCCTGACCCTCCCCTTATCAGGGGGCCCCATTTTTTTCCCCCCCCCCGTGACCCCCGTCCCCCTCCTCCCCATGCGGCAGCTAACAGCATTGGGGGACGTCACGCTGCCCAAAACACCCTCTGCGCTCCACTCTGGCCTCCCCGGACCGGGCCCGCGGACCCAGGTGAGTACCTTTTGTTTTAAAATTTTTATTTATAATTACTTACAGGGGGCATCACGGGGTAAAAAGGGGGGCTCAAAAGGCTACAAGGGGGCATCCGGGCTACAAGGGGGCCCCCAGGCACAAGGGGGGCATTGCTACAAGAGGGGCATCACTGGCTACAAGGGGGCACCCTGGCTACAAGGGGGGCATCCGGCTAAAGGGGGCATCACGGGCTACAATGGGGCTCCGGCTACAAAGGGGAAAAGGCTACAAGGGGGCTCCTGGCTACAAGAGGGGCACACGGGCTAAAAGGGGGGCACCCGGTTTACAGGGGGGCACACTGGCTACAAGGGGGGCCCCTGGCTAAAAGGGGGCACACGGCTACAATGAGGGCACACGGCTAAAATGGGATCCTGGTACAAGGGGGGCACCTGGCTCCCAATGGGGCTCCTGGCTCAAGGGGGCCTTCTGGGCTACAAGGGGCATCCGTACAAGGGGGGCATCAGGGCTACAAGGGGGGCCCCGGCTACAAGGGGGCACCGGCTACAAGAGGGGCATCACGGGGTAAAAAGGGGGCATCCGGGCACAAGGGGGGATCACTGGCAAAGGGGGGGCATCCGGCACAAAGGGGCACACTGGCTACAAGGGGGGCTCCTGGCTACAAGGGGGGGGCACACGGGCACAAATAGGGCCACTGCTACAATGGGGGCACCCGGCACAGGGGGCACTCGGCTACAATGGGGGCATCCTGGCTACAATGGGTGGCATCCGGGCTAAAAGGGGGGCCATGGCTACAATGGGGGGCATCCGGGCAAAAGGGGGGCACACGGGTACAATGGGGGCATCCTGGCACAGGGGTGCACCGGCACAATGGGGCAAGGGCTAAAAGGGGGGGGTTCCTGGCTACGGGGGGTGCACACTGGCTACAATGGGGGCACAATGGCACAAGGGGGGAAAAAGGGCTACAAAGGGGGGCACACTGCTACAAGGGGGGCATCCCGGGGCTACAGGGGGGCATCACGGCTTACAGGGGGGGATCACTGGCAAAAGGGGGCATCACTGGCTAAAGGGGGGGCACCGGGCTACAGGGGGGCATTTGGGGCTACGGGGGGGGCATCACGGGCTACAGGGGGGCTCACGGCTAAAAGGGGGGGCACATGGCTATGGGGGCATCTACGGCTACGGGGGTCTACGGGCTACAGGGCATCTACGATAACGGGGCCCCTTGGCTACGGGGGAAACACGGTAAAATGGTGGACACTACACAAGGGGGATCACTGGTACAGGGGGCCACTCTGGCTACAAGGGGGCATCACGGCTACAAGGGGGGCTTTACTTTCTCGGGGGGCATCTATGGCTACAGGGGGGATCACGGGCTACGGGGGCTCCTGGCACAATGGGGCATCATGGCTACAATGGGGGCACACACTACAAGGGGGGGCATTCTGGCTACAGGGGGGGCATCTCACGGGCTACGGGGGGCATTTGGGGCTAAGGGGATCCTGGCTACGGGGGCATCACTGGTTTTGGGGGGCACAACTAAAAACAGGGGCATAAACTGCAAAGGGGGGCATCAACTGGCTACGGGGGGACTATGGCTACGGGGGGGCAAACCCCTGCTACCAAAGAAAGCATAGATGGGGATTTTTGTATAAGATAGGAATTGGGTTGGGAAAATGCTGAGAAAGTGAGGAGTCTTTAAATATTTGTTTTTAAATTTTACGGGAAAAGAGTCGGGAGTGCGTCATGGCGTCGGGACAGATGGAAAGAAGAGAAGAGAAAGAGAACAACCTTTCAAGACGTTCCTGTGATATAGAATAACTTTTACTGAAAACCTTTTTAAGGGTCGCAGACCCTGTTTTCAGCAGGCCCCCCAACGTATGCGGGAAAATTTTGGTTGAATAAATTTTTTTATTCAGAAAGGCATTTTGTATTATTCAGTCACTAGGGGGCGGTGATATGTGGTCACGTTTTTTGCTGTATTGGCACTATTGGTGTATGTGGTCATGGTGTGGTAGTATTTTTGGGTCACTGTGGCTGGTATATGGGCTGGTGGGGGGATTCGGTTGGGTAGCATTTTTTTTTGGTAACTTTTTGACTAATTATCGTAATTTTTATGTACAGATTGTGGGTAAAGCTTTTGTATATTTTAGATTTGGTTGATGGTGATGCACTGTTTTCATTAATGGCACAATTTACGGGGGGGGGGGGGGGCAGGGGGGAAATTTTTCACCTGCCGATGAAATTTAGCCTGGAAGCCCGGGTGAAACAGGATCGTGCGGCCCCCCCTGACTTCGCCCAAGCCAGGCTGTGATGTGGGGGTTTTGCGTGGCTTGCGCTGCACAGCTAGCGCCGTCGGAGAGTCTGAAGCCCCGGGCCCTCCCCCAGCCCCCAAGAAACCCCCGCCGGGGAAAACGCAACGCCCCAAAAATTCCAACAACAAAAAACGCCACACAAAACAAGCGCAGAACAAATTAGGAAATACTTGCAGGAACGATACTTTTTTGCCGCATTCAAACTGGCGTACGGACGCCACTTTTGGGACATGTCCCCAAAAACTTTGAAAAATGTAAATGATTTTTAAAAAAAAATAAAAAATCTTATCTTTCTACTTTTTTTCGGTGTATTTAAAAAAAGTTACAATGTTTCTCTCTTGGCTTATAACCGGGAGTCTTTCATTTTACCTTTTAATTAACCTAATTTCTCATTCCATGTTTTGTTTTAAAATCCCCCGTGGTTAAATAAACACGAATTTTTAAACTCTCAGAATTTTTCACAACCACCTGCCCCCACTTTTTTCTTTCATTTTTTTACAAATCTTTCCATTTGTTCGTGTTTAGAAATTGGAAAATTCCCCGTCAGACCCTAATTTTATGGATAGTACATCCCCAAAAATCGCCCTGTTGTTAAGCATTAAACCCTTTATAAGAAAAAAAATGAAAACCCGAGTTGGAGCTATTTCTGTAAATTGCAATCTGTCCAAATATTTAAAACCTTCAAAAACCCTTTCAAGAAACACCTGGCTTCACACGTTGGGGGTGGTTTTTTTTTTTTTTTTTTTGGGTTTTTTTTTTTAAAGGTTTAAAGGTTTGTGCAAGGGGAAAAATTTTGCCCGTTTGAAGAAAGGGGGGCTCGAATTTTCAAAAATTCCGATGTCCTTTTTGATAGTTTTTTATGCTAGTTATGTTGTGCTATATTTTTTTGTGTTTTGATTTGGGGGAATTGCTTCTAACGAAGGGGAAATTGTTAGGGGAAATTTTAGGAAAACTTAAAAATTTTGACAAAGTCGAAAAATTTGGGGTGAATCGCGGGGAAAGAAGCGTGGGTTTTTTAAATTTTAAAATGGCTGCGAGCACGGGGTTACATGGGGCAAAAAAGTCTGGGGGGAAGAAAGGGATTTGCCTACATTACCCTGGAGAAAAATGAAGCCCAATAAAAGACCCGGGGGGGATTTTGTTACGTCACCCCACTATAAAGTCCAAAACCACCCCACTGGGGCTGGGAGGGAAAGGGGCCACCGCCGCCGCAGCGCTGCTTATGTTATCTCATACAAAGAACTAATTTTTTTTTACAGCAATTTTTGGGGGTGCCCCAGCTTGTCTCAGAGATGCTTCTCATTTCGTTCTAATTCTGATTTTTTTGGGGGGATTTGGGAAAAAAAGTCCAAATGGGGTCCCAATGCGGCGGGATTTACTTTTTTAAAGCAAACTGTCCAGCACCATTTAATATCCAAGGGTTATCTTAAAGCCCGTTGTTGCTTTTTATTCAGTTAAAGAAAAAAGCGTTTTTACAATCCCAAAAACCCACTTAATTTTTGGGTTGCTTATTTTTTTTGTGCAATTTAGATCAAGGGGGTTTAAAAAAGCATTGTTCTGCTGTGGTTTTTTTAACGCCAAAGAAAAAATTTTGCCTGAAACATAATTAAAATCCGAATGGTTTAAATTTCAAAAATTTTTTGTTGTTTTGTTTTCCCCTAAAAATACACGCCGTTTTAACACACTTTCAAAGCGGGGGATTGTTGCAAAAACATTTCTTTTGCGGAATTTACATCCCCAAAGGGTTAAATAAGTTTTTTTTCTGCCGTTGTATTCAATAAAAAAAAATGATTTTTTTTTTACCGCCCCAAAAAAAGAAAATTTTTTTAGGGATAATTCTATCCGGGAAAGGGTTTAAATTTAAACCTCTTTTTTTACTTTTAAAATCGTAAAATACACGTTTTTCTTAAAGGCAACATACTAGTAAATTTTTCCCCGCCCCTGTTGGGGGAGGGGGGGGGGGGGTGGGGGGGGGCGGGGGGGGGGGGGGGGGGGCAATTTATATTTCCCAAAGGGGTTTCCCAAGCTTCTTTTGTGGGTTCATTTGGAGTCCCAAAAAAAGGGTGTGTATTTATCATATACGATAATTTTATTAAACAGAAATCTGTACATTTTAGGGAAAAAACAGTATTTTAGGGCCCGAAGGTGGGAGGCCTTCACATGCGGGGTTGGCAGTGGGGACAAACATTTGGAGCAGGCCCGGTTGCAGCACACAAGGGGACTCGCAACAGGGGAACTCCCGGGGAGGGCCCCAACTGCCAGTGTCATCTAGCGGCCGGTGTTTTTTCAGCAACCCTTTGGGTTTTGGGTTGGTTGAATTTGGTCTTTCCCCTTCCTCCCGAAAACATCTGAAAGCCCCGGGCCCAAAAGTCGGTGGAACGTCAGGGCACAACCTTTAGGGTTTGGGAATTTTGGGCCCCGGGAGCGGGTCAGCGGCCCTTTCCCCCGTCCTCAACCCGCCTCTGTCCCATCCGGTTTCCTCAGCCAAGATTTTACAAAGTTGGGGTTTGGGGTTTAGCGCCATTCCCGTGGGGATAACAATTGAGGGGGGCAGTCACACTACTTGGCAGCGAAGAAAAAGGGGGCCAAAATCCCCTGCTTCTTTCAGTTAATTTATGTGGAGAGTGGCTTTGGGAAAAATTTTTTTTTTGGGGGAACGGTAAGCCTTTTGCATTCCCAAGGGCCATTGAAGGGGAAAAAGCAGTGACAATCAAACACCAAAGAAGAATAAACCCCGGTTTTTTGAAACCAGTTTTTGCCTTTAACCCTTTTATTCAAAAGCAGCGTTTGGAAACTTGAATGAAGGAGACCATAACTTTCAGGGAAAAGTTTTTGGTGCTTATTTTGCAAATTTTGTGCCTTGTTTATGGATTCAGTAACAAAACTGGGGAATTTGGGGAAAAGAAAAAAAAAAAGAAAAAAAGAAAACTGCAAAACGGCTTTTGTATTAAAAAAGGGAAGCCCCCCTTTAAAGGTTTGGGAAAAAAAGGGGGGCCCTCCCCGTTAAAGGTTTAAAAAAAGGGGGCCCCCCCCGGTTTCCCCGTTCATCCCCCTTTCCCCCTGTTCAAAAAATTTTTCCCCCCGTTAAAAAAAAATAAATTTCCCGTTCCAAAAAAAACTTTCTCCTTTTTTCATCAGTTCCCGTCCCCCCGTGTAACCCGACCTTTCTGCCCACGTTACCCGACCCCGAATCCTGCCGCCTGCCCCCGAACCCGTTTACCTTACCTTTGACAAAGAGCCTCCTGACGATTCTGCCCCTCCATAAACCTTTGGGTGGGCCCCCGCAAGCAAGTACCGGGGGTTTGGGACTGGAAAGGGCTCCCGCCGCAGCAAGTCCATCCCGCTTTGCGGCGGGCTCTGGGGAAAACCGGGACCTTAGATTTCCCGCTTCTCTGGCGTGGCCCATTGGCATCGCTTTCGGTTTGGGCCCCGGTTACCACTACCCGGTTTCCCCCTTCCATGGAAACAGTGGGTTTACTTTTTTCCTCCCGTAAGGGCCCGGCGGGGTTGGGCCCAAAAATTGGGATGTCCCATGAAAGGGGGCCCGAGCAAAAAGGCAGGGGCACGCTGAGTTTCCACCCGGCCGCCATTTAAAAAATTTCACAGGGGGGTACTCCCGTCCCCCTTGGAAACATCCCAAAAAACCCTTAATAGGCCTTTTTTTGTTCATAGGAGCGTTTCCCAAAAAATGGAGGCTGGGGAAAACAGTTTGGAAATTTTCACAAAAAAGCCTATGTTGTGGGAGGGGGGGTGGCCCCTGTGCTTAATGGGGGGGTTGTGATTGGTTTGGGGAAAAAATGGCTAAGTGAAACAAAGTTTTTCCCGGGACTTTTTAAAAAATTCTTGGTAAAGGGTGTAAGACTTGAACAACCTTTGAGCAATTTCCTTTCCCCTTGTGGGTTTTCTTCGTTCGCCCAGGGGGAAACATTCCCTTTCCCCTTGGAAACATCCCCAAAATTTTTAAAGGCCCCTTTTTCGGTTTTAATAATTTCCCCGGGTTTAAAATTTAATTTTATTTAATTTTTTTTATCACTTTCCCCCCTTTTATTTAGTTCCCGTCTGCCCGTTTTTACCCGACTTTTTTGGGTTTGTTACCTTTTACCTTCCCAAATCCGCCCCCTGCCCCCGAACCCGTTTTGGCCCGCCTTTTTACTTCGAGTTTCTCTAAAGATTCCCCGGGACCTTGCTCGCCTTTGGTGCCCCCCGCAAGCTGTCACCCCCGGGGGGGGAGCAAACCCGGTAGGGGGGGGGGCTTCCCGCCCTAGAAAGTCCCCCCCTGCCTTGCGGCGGGGTCTGGGGAAGGGCCCGGGAAACCCACTTTGAACCCGCCCCCCCCCCTGGGGGGGGCAGCTACCACCCCTTGCGGTGGTCCAGAGGGGCCACTTTCCCGTGTTTGGGTTTCAAAAGGTTTGAAGTGAATGTCAAGTTTTCCCCGGCCAGTTCTTTGAATGGTGCAGGGGTTCCATCACTTGAAAAGGGGGGACTTGGGAGTTCCCCCAACTTGGCAGGGGGGGGCACGGTCAGCTTTGCACTTTGGGGTGGCTAGACGGGGAAAACGGGTCTCCTTTGGGAAAGTCTCGGTGAACGACTGGGGTTGGCCCCCATAGTGCAGAGGAGCAGAGTAATTTGGGCCGGAGAGAGTAAAAAGAAAAGGGAGTTTCTTCGGGAGAGGGGGGGAAAAAGCCCCGGGCTGCCGGGAAAAGGGGGCATGCCACTGGGTGCTACACTGTTTGGGAAAAGGATGGACCACCACTCTGAAACACGTAAAGGTGACACTGCATGATGTTGATGCAGGGCCCCTGGTCTAAGTTAGGGGCCCGTCAAAGCTTTACTTTTTTGGCCCCCAAAATTCTACTTTTGTTATTTTTCGGCCCTCCCCCGGTGGTCTTAGCAAAAAAAACTGGCCCCCACCGGGCCCAAATTTGGTGATTTTACCAAAAAGAGCTCCCACTGACTGACTGTTTTCCCCCACTGAAAACCCCGGGAGGGCCCGTTGGGCCGGGTACTTTTTTTGGGACCTCAAAGTGGGTGGTCTAAATCCCTTGGGGCCCTTTGGTTTTCCCCAACCCCCGCCCCTGCTGCCCAAACCCGCTGACCTTTCCCCCCGGGCCCTAAACCGACTTTCGGGGGTGCGCCACTGCCTTACAACCCCAAAATGCCCCTCCCTTTTCCCTAGGGAAAAAAATGAAACCCCCGTACAATTTGGTTGGGTCAAACTCATAGCTTTACATGGCTTTTTAAAAACCCCCCCATTTTTTGCTGATGACAAACCCCAAATTTACATTTTTCCCGGGCCCAGACAAAAATTTTCAAATTTTCCAAGTCCCAGATTTTTCCGTCGTCCCATTCCCCCCCTTCTTCTTTCCCCCCGTCTCCTAAAAAATTAAAAGTAGGATAAAAAGGAATGCTTTCCCGGGGGCCCGGGAAATTTGGGGAGTCGAGGGGAGGCCGGGGCCCCCGTTGGGGGCCACTTCATCCCAGGGAGGAAAAAGGGGGGCACCAAAAGGGGGCATGGAGTGGGCTAAATTTTCCGTTGGGGGGCCCTTTAGCCTTGGTTTAACTAGGGCACCAGAATAACTTGCCCAGCCTGCCGTGTCTTCCCCCTCCTATGTGCGAACTCTTTCAAAACGATTAGGGTTTTTCCCGTCAACCCCCGGGCCACCCCCCAACGGTTTTCGCTGTAAAAGCCTGACGTTCCCTTTCCCAAAACCCCCCCCCCCAAACCCCCTCAACACTTTTGCCCCCCTTCTGCATGAAGCGCAGATTTTCTTCCCCACCTCTTTGCTGCCCACTTTTCCTCAAATAGTTTTTTTTCCCCCTTTTATTTGTGGGGCAGAGGGGCCCCAGCCCCATAGGGAGTTCTCTGGGTGTGGGAAGCGAACGCAAGAGGTGGGTTGAGGAGAGGGGGAGAGCCCCTCACCCGCTCCCGGGGCCCTGCCAAATAGGGGTTTTGGGGTGTCAAACCCCCCGGGCTTTATGGGGGGTTGCCCAATTTTTCATCTGTTTAGAAAATGTTTTGACCAAGGTTTTGGGCAAACATGGCCCAGAAATGACACCGGATGCTTTTGGCCTCACAGGGGTTTCCCGCTTTTGAAGTCCCCCCTTTCTTTTGCGCGATCTGTGGTTGGGTCCCGGGAACCTACTACTTGTTCTTTTACCTTGTAGGATCGTAAACCCTCAGCTTGTTTTTTTCCAGCGGCTGCCTTACTTTTTCAGGCCCACTTCCCGCTTCAGTTTTTTTTTGGTTTAAATTTTTTCCCCCTTTAAGTGCCCCAGGAATTTTTTGGTGAAGCGATTCTAAGGGGGCGGGGACCATCTGCGTGTCATACTAAAAAAACAACCCTTGTATGAAATGACAAAACCAAGCTCCCCTTCTGCATATTTTAAACATGGGACAACATTTAAGCACCCTGCAGGGTTTGTGCAAACCTGATAATACTTTTTTTTTAACGCATTTCCCGATGGGGAATTCGGAACCCAAACAAATTTTGTTTGGGAAAATTTTTCGAAGTCACCGAATCCAAAAATTTTTGAAATTTTGTCCATCTTTTTAAATTTTTGGGTTGGGAGGGAGCTCTGTAGTTCTGTGTCTTCACCCACAGGAAACAACTCTGTGTTTAGCCCAGGAGATCAGGTATTCAAAACAGTCTGAAAAATCCAAATATAAAGGAACTTCTGTTTGTTTCTTCTATGGTCATAATTAAGAGTCCAAGACGTTGACTTGAAACACGTAGATCTTCCTCTGTTTGCTCGTTGATTTTTTATTCACGTGTTTTTATTATGAGATATAACTAACAATGTGTTTTTATTTTTACTACAAGCGAGTGCTGGAAGGGTTTTTCTCTTTCGGGATTTTTCACCTATGTTTCACATCTTCAGCCGGGCGCCTCTTCACTATGAGATACAGAATGTGAGCCACACAGGTGAGCAGACTTTATTTTTCATTATTGGAAATCAAAGCAGTTTAGCTTTTTTTCAGGGAAGCCACATCATGTTCGTCCTACATTCCAACGCTTTCAACATGAGGGAGGAAAAAAGGGGGCATTCACCAAGATTAAAGTTGGGAGAGATTAAGACAAAAGCACAGCAAAAGATCTGAGGAATTATAGGCAAATGATAACAACTTTGAGACAGGAACAGGGTGAAATACAGTATAGTAACAACACAAATTACGCACGCCATGAACAAGGGCACAGATGAGCCTGAAACTCGTCAGCTGACGCCATGCACAGATTCATCTCTGGATGTTGGTGAAGTTTCTATAATAAAGAAAATTAGCTTTTAATCACTGGATTGTATACCGTTATTGGTTTGATTTGTGTAGACTTGCCAGAGGGCCGCCAGTTATCCATGTAGATAAGCTATTACAATCAGTGATCCCAGAAGATATACCCAAAGAGCCTGAAGGGTGAGTACTACAATGACTGTTTTTTTTCTGGACTTGCTTTTTAACAATACAAATTAGCAAAGAAAACATAACAGGAAAATGAATGATAACTCTGAAAAGTTATTTGACATTTTTTGGGGGCTTTTTTTTGGTTTACCAAAGTCAGGAGTGGATTACAAAAAGGGATGAGGAAAGGAAGGACTAGTACTAACTACTCCTCTATTGTATGCCCTATCCTGTGACAGGCTGACATAAACAGAAGTCCTAAAACAAAACATAGGGAGACATTTATGAAGGAGGGCGCGTCGAAGTGAATAGTCGAGTCTCATTTTCAGCGTATAATGCGCCTGAATGTATGAAAGGGGTTTTTGTGCGTTCATAAATGGTGGGTAAAGTTTGACACCCCTCGCCTGTGTGTTTGGCGCATTACAAAACTTAGGCGCATAAGTAATGTGTCTAACATATATTAAGGCTATACATAGGCTAGAAATAAGAGAAAAGTCATTAGAATAGCAGGTCAGTGATTAGAAACTATGGTACTGATCCTGCTTGGAGGACCAGTGGTCCCAGCAATACCTGTGCTGTGCTGGCCTTGCTGTTTGAGAAAATAA
>JAODAL010059536.1:0-21422 GCA_025379985.1 Phyllomedusa bahiana
AAAAAATTTTAAAATTTGCAATTTTGGCATTGTTTATTTTACCACGTAAGATAAATAACATGATCATTTGATAGTTTGGGTAAACCCTACCACTGCCTAAAAAGCATATTCAGAAATCAGACCTCTAAGCTTTTATTAGGTCCTCAGCTACCATGTAAATCCATTTACTCCCTGGGAACACATCAAAGTGAGAGAGAGAACCTCCTTCCTCAAAAACCGCTTAAATGCAATGGTCACTTTTCACTGCAGCCACTAAAGGGTTAAAGGGGTTGTATCATTACATTAAATGGTCTTCAGAATAAGGGGACAGTGAAAACAAGCAACTTTGCAATCGGATGTCATTTGCAAAGCTGTCTTGTATTCACAGTACTCCCTATCTTCGTTTTCTATAAACACTGTTCCCCAGTGCCGGTCGGATTCCTCCTCCTTGCATTTCATTGGATGACGGCTCTACTAATTTACATTCTGTCTGGCCCTCGGTCGTATTCACGGGAGCGTGCATTCCTTTCTATCTCACTCAGTATAAGGGGCCGGAAACATTTCACTCTGCCCAGCCAGCAGTTCCACAGTAACACTGCAGCTACTTCTACTATCAGAAAACAGCAGAATTGTGCCTCAGTGCCTAATGCTCCTGAGTGTAAACATAGAAGGGAGACAGATCTGTGCTGCTCTGGATGAGTTCATAGAAGACTGGATTCAACTGTAACAAACCTCCAGCTGTGAGAGAAGAAGAGATCAGTGCTCTGAGTTCATAGAAGACTGTCTAGACTGAATGCAGGCATGTGGTATGTAAACAAACAGCTCTTACAAAATAAGACTGCATAATGAGAGGCATGACACAGTGACATGGGAGCGAGCATGAACAGTGAAGTGGGGGATTATGTCATCCCCCTTCAGTTAAGAAACATGCAGCTGGGAGGGTAAGAAACGCCCCTGGATTTGAGGAACTGAGAAAATGAAGCTACAAGAAAACAGCCGAACTGATGAAGCGATACATCACCTTTAAACAGCACGGATCTGAGTTATGTCAACTCTTTGCAATTAGAGCCAAGTCGTGGCTGTCATCAGACACCTTAGTCCCTGCTTTACCCAGCACAGGACACTGATGCCAGCTCATTTTTCCCCCTTCAACAAAAGACAAATTGTGGTACTTAAAGGGGTTTTACCACCATAGACTTTGATGGCACAGTGCTAAGATATACCATCAAAGTCTAGTAGAAGCGGTGTTTATGGCTCTGCTCAATTCTCCTATAGAACAGAATGAGAGACGTGTTCTCCAGTCTGCTCTGTTACTTTCAGGGGCCGTTCCTGAGATAGATACGCGTCCCAGAGGAAGGATCCACACTTATCAGACTGATGACATATCCTAACAATATGCCATCAAAGTCTATGGTGGTAAAACTCCTTTAAAGGGGTTAATATTATGGGACAAGACAATCCATTAATATTGCTGGAAAACCACTTTAAAAGCTCTTTTATCAGAGAAATTTTATAGGGTTCCCTAAGTGCTAACCTCCAGCTTTCAGTCATACATACTTCTGTCACTCACAGGCACTTTTATGTATATAGTTGTGCGGTCTGGGTGGCAGGTTCATCCACTTTTTATGTAAATCACCCCATATTTATGTAACATGGCTTGACCACTATGTTATCTGAACACTTGTCACCCTTCATCTCACTCATACACCCTTATAGATTGTAAGCTCTTGCGATCAGAGCCCTCACACCTTGACTCTGATCTGTAAGTAGATTTTTTCTATGTAATGTTTGCTTTTGTCTGTACTTATATACTCTATATTATAAAGTGCTATGGAATATGTTGGCATTCTATAAATAAAGATTACAATTAGGGTTTAGTATTATTAAGGAAGATGACCTAGATTTGTTTCTGGTACCGTTATTTATTTCCCGTTGCTTCTATGGCGCCAACATATTCTGCAGTATAGATTGTCAACATTCACGTCAGTCTCTGCTACTAATAAGGGTTTGAATCTAAATCTCCTAAAGGACACACAGGGGAACATTTCATAGGAAGCCAATTAACTTTTCAGTATGTTTTGTAGTGTTAGAAGAACTGGAATACCTGGAGAAAGCCCACACAGCTATGGGGAGAACATACGAGCAATACAGATGCTGCCTTTGATCAGATTTGAACCCAGGACCCAAGTGTTGGTTGCAAGCACATTCCCATATTGTATTTTCTAATGATGGGTCCCATAAACCTCGTTTTACTATGCTTATTTTATGATGGAAGTAAAATAAAATCTGTGTCAAGGATCTTGAATGCTGTACCTCGATTTTCTATTACAACCAGCTCTTTTTATAACTTCCAAAGTGGTTTTCAGACTGTATTCTCCGGTATACTCTTACTGTTTGACTGCAAATAAGCTAAAGACTTTATCTGAATTTATGGAATAGAAATACAACCAGATTATTCAATTGAATAGAATGAACTTGAATGAACTTGACTAGAAATGGAACACAGAGTTGTGCTTGTCAAAACTGATCTCTTGAATAAAGAACATATATTCTTTATGTATGCAAATGTAATTCTCCCATGATAAGTTAAAGGAGTTGACTGCAATATAATTATAATCAATGACTTAAGTTGATATAAAAAGAAAAAAAATCAATGATGTAAATGTTTGCTAATGAAATTGGCCCTTAAAGAGCAGTTGTCTCTTCACCAGTGACCAATAAGGTGTTGTATTCTATTAACCCTGTGCAAAAACATGACCCAGGGTGAGACAGTATATTAGTCAATTTAAGGGATACTCTAAACGGGGAAAGGGTAAAAGCTTTATTGGACTCAGGAAGTGTAGTCACCCTTGTAAAAGCAGAAGAAGGTAGTGCAGAAAGAAAATTGGGATTTGTTTTACTCCCCTAATTACTGTTTACTATAAGGGAAGTACCCCAGTTGTCCACCGGGTGTTCACCATTTGAGCTTTTGTATGGTTGGCATCCCCAGGGTTTGTTATATGTGGCAAAAGAGACAGGTCACCCTATAAAAAAGCATGATAGAGCATGTCTCACAGATAGGATTGCAGCTGTTATGCCAATTGTCAAAGAGCATATGGAACGGGTGCAAAGGGCACAGAAAGCCAGTTATGACAGAGGGGCAAAGGTCCTTACTATCACTAGGAGACCAAGGGCGACATGTATGAATTCGAATGCGTATTTTTTTTTTTTACTTGGTGCCGACAACCCAGTTCTAAATAGATATAGAAGTGTAGAATAGGACAGTATGAAGATTTTTGGCGCATTACATGGTGCTTAATGCGCCCAACTTCTCTCAAAGTTTGGCGCCTTACACTCTATGCCCATACATGTGCACATTACATATGCTCTATATAATGCGCCAAACGTTGACTGGGCAAAGAGGGTAATGGGCCAAACGTTGTGTGGACAGAGAGTGTAATGCGCCATACTTTGTATGGGCATAGAGTGTAATGCATCGAACTTTGAGAGACATATGAAGGAAGGCGCTTCAAAGTGAATTATTGCATTTCGTATTCAGTTTATAATGCGCTTGACTGTATGAAAGTGGTTTCTGTGCGATTTAAAATGGTGTCTAAAGTTCCCCGCTCCTCGCTTGTGTGTTTGGCGTATAATGAAACTTTGGTGCATTAATAATGCGCAAAACATGTGTAAAGGCTATAGATAGGCTGGAAATAAAAGAAAAGTCATTAGAATAGCAGGTCAGTGAATAGAAGCTATGGTACTGATCCTGCTTGGAGGACCACATGTCCCAGAAAGACCTGTGCGGTGCTGGCTCTTGCTATATGAGCCGGAAGTTAAACCAGCATGAGAAAAATGATGCAGTGGTTGAGACAGAGTGTTTGACTTAACTGAACTTCCTCCCAATAGATAGTATTTGAGTGACTCTAAAGCCCATCTGATGGCCCAAACCATACCCCTCTAAAGTGGATGTACCTGAACAAAGAGAAGTAGAATGACAAGATGGTTTCTAACCCTGCAGCACTACAACGTTATGTTAGAATATAGGCTGGTGAAATCCAAATTTACTTTCAAGAGTGCACTGTTGTACGGTGGCAGTTGCCCAGTCCAATGGGCCCGAGCGGAGAGGAGAGGGGAGATGTGACAAAATGTCTTGTATAGTGCTGGATGAATTCCTTCTCTGGATAGTGGAGCAGAGGATGCTACACTTGAGAGGTGATTAATTAAGTCCAGCAGATGGAAATTTAAGTGAAGTTGGGAGGACAGTGAGTGCTGCCTTTTGGCTTCTGTCTGGAGACACAGCAAGCTGGCTGTGAGAAGACAAGCAGTGGTGGACAAAAGAGGGTTGCAGGGTGTTGGACATTATAGGCTGGCTGGGAGAAGCCCACCAGCTGGTAGAGAGGACCTGTGTATGTCTCGTTAGTGCCAACAAGCAAGGATTTTTGTTTAGAATAAAGTTTATATTGTTTTACTGCACCCTTGCAATAAACACTGATAATTTGTCAGTTACAGAGTTTTTTAATACGTTTTCGGGTACATTTTATGTACCAAAAAATGCACACCAAAACGTATTCAACAATGTTCAGTGTGATTTTACATCGAAAGCAATGTAAAACATGTGTCGTCGTTCAGAGTTTTAGTCATAGGTCAGGATGGTGTGTCCCAGTATAGAATGGTGTGTCCCAGCATCAACAGCTGTGTGTGGGAGCTAGTGTGCTCTACCATACATAAACAGTTCCAAGCCAGTAGAGGTGGAGTTTATATATTAACCTATCAACCCTCTCCTCCAATCAGCATGCATATGTTTCCCCCAACTTCAGATTGCCTCATAATCCAGGCCTAAAACATAATGTCCCCAGTTCTGGGCTTACAATGTTGCAGAGATTGGTGTCCCTTTTTGCATAATTACATGTATAACAATGTATAATAACAGTGGCGTCCTCCTGAGCACATTCGCGCATGCGCGGTTTTCTATTCTCGGTTCGTGCGTCTCATCATTATTATTATTGTTTATTTTAAAGCTCCATTGATTCCATGGCACTGTACATTTGAGGGGGGAGGGTTACATACATAACATGTGTCAACTAGTCCCAGGTACCACCACCATCCGCCGCCGATCGTTAACATCACAAGCTGATATCGGTTGCTAAGCTATCGGCTTGGGACCTTGGCGATCGCGGATGGTATCGGCGCTGGGGACTAACTGTAAGTGCATCGTCTGGATGCACATAAAGTTGCAGGCTTCTGATGATGTCACGCCTCCTGTGCAGGAAGCAGTCCAGGAGCAGATAGATAAGTATAGAATGTACAGTCAGGGAATATATATTATTTCAGGTAACATATATTATTTCAGATCAGAACATGAGGCAAAACGAGTATTAGAAGATGGGGAAAAAATATTATTTTTAAGATAGCATCATCTTAGAAAGACAAGGAAACATCCTAATACAACGGTACTAGGTTAGGATAGGTTAATTTGTATATTTTTCAGCTACAGACACAATAAAATAATAGGGGACAGAAACAAATTCATTCAAGTTTCATCAAGGCCATGAGAGTACATGCTATTCAATTTATAAATCCACCTGCACTATCTTTGAAAGATCAGATGATCCCAGTCCCCCTCTCGCCCCTGTATAGATGGTTTCACAATATCAATGCCTTGAAACTGTAAGGCTATGTTCACACGGCAATAATTCTGGGACGTATTTCGCCCGCAATTACGCCGTGTGCTCGCGAGCGGGGGCGGGGGCGGGGAGGCTGGCAGTCCGCCGGCCCAATAGACATTCATTATTCACGCCGCGTATACGCCGTGAACAATTGACATGTCACTTCGTCAATACATGGAGCGGGGAGAGGAGAGGTAATCCATAGTTCTCTATGAGAACTGTGGATTACAGTAATGACTGGGACGTATCTCGCCCTGTATTTAGCACAGTACGGCGTGAAATACGGGGCGAGATACATCCCATTTTAAGCCATGTGAACATAGCCTAATAGATCAAGTTTACCCTCATGCCTCTCCATTGATCAAGATATGGGGGTGTGTGCACCTCATCTTATATCCCCCATATGTTCATATGTTTTTTGGCCCTCCGGTATATGATGTGTGGATTAAGGGGTAAAAGAGGTTTCAAAAAAGGGTCCAATAAGAGTATATCCCAATGTTTTTGTAATAATGGATATACTTCCTGATTTTGGGGACTGTAAGTTGTAATGAAACAAAAATTTACATCAGTACTGTCAGGTTTTGCAGATGTTACGTACAAATGTTCATCCTATGTTTGTGCACTGGCCCTGATTCTAGCCGCAGAGATTAAGCTAGATGGAAAACCTTTCTGACTGAATTTATTAGACAGGTGGTCAGCTTTAATAGCAAAATTCTCATCGGAAGTGCAATTCTTGTGAAGTTGACGGAATTGTGCAAACTGGACATTCCACATCCAGTTCCAATGGTGATTAGTTGAAAATTGCAGGTAATTATTAGAATCACAACCTTTAAAAGAAGTTTTCGAATGAATGGAAAAATTCTCTATAAAAAGACATAAATCCTAAAAAATTATCTCCTGGGGATTCATCGTAATTGTAAAGGAAAGACCCCACTGATTCTCATTTAAAAGTGTCAGAAAGTTTTGTGCTGATACCTCCGAACAGTCCCAAAAAAAAAAAAGATCATCAATATAACATTTAAAATATTTGCTATGGGATTAAAAAAGGGTTAAAATATAAAGAAATAGAAATAGACTCAAAAAGACCCATTAAAAGGTTAGCGTAGGAGGGGGTCACTTGGGATCCCATAGTTGTGCCTATCCTTTGGTGGAAGTGGGCAGAGCCATATTGGAAATAATTGTAATCCAGAATTAAATTTAAGCCTTCTAATAAAAAATTTTTAAAAACTTCAGACAAACTAGAATCCTGATCAAGATAAAATCTGATGGCCTCAAGGCCTAAAGAGTTATAAATTATTGAATATAATAAGGTGAGATCAAGAGTTAAAAAAAATATAATCAGCCTTCCATTCAAAACCTATCAAATCCTGAAGGACAGTATCCTAATCCCTCAAAAAACTTTTTAATTTACAAACTAACGGTTACAAATAAAGATCGATAAAATGAGAAAGATTTGAGAGGGTGGAGTTTACGCCTGAATTAATGGATCTACTTGGGGGCTTGGTTTCATTTTTGTGTACCTTAGGTAAGTAATAAAAGTGTGGCATAGAAGGTGTGGGAATCCAGAGAAAATGTTTTTCTTCTTATTCAATGATTTTTGGTCCAATGCTTGTTTCAAAAAAGACTCAAAAATACTTCTTAAATTAGTATGTACATCTTTGGTGACAGTATCATAATAATAGGGGTCACCTAAAATTCTCAAAGATTACGATCATAGCCCTCAAAATTTAAAACTACCACTGCACCCCCCTTGTCAGCTTCCTTTATAGCAACATTCTATTTTTGGATAAACTTCGAAGTGCTATCTGTTCTCTTTTGGAAAGATTAGGATTCTTGGGGAATTGGGTTTTCAATGTTTTCAGATCTTACAAAACTAAATCTAAAAAAAACCCCCACCATTATAATTACCCTGAGCCCAAGTGGGATAACATTTTGACCTACATTTGACTTTTATAGTTCTTGAACTAGTAGAACTATCAAACTCTGCAGGGTTACTATTGCTGTTCGTATTACCCTTGTTTCAAGGATTAGAAAAAAAATCTCTGTAGGGTAAGTTTCCTGATAAATTTGTGTAAATCATTATGCAAAACAAACTGATCTATACCACTATCAGGACAAAAACTCAATCCTTTCTATAACAAACTAACTTCTGCAACATTTAAAACATAACTAGATACATTAAGGGCGACATGTATGAATTCTGACCAGTTCAAAACGCTTTAAGGTAGTATTGATTTTCCAAATGTATGAACCTGTCTTCTGCGGGTCAACATACGACGCATCTATTGCCAATATACAAATCGCCAGTCAAAACCTTTAAACTGGTCTGGCTGTTCTAACTGTTCTGTGCCAAAGTTTTGGCGTCAAAGAATCATAAATGTGTCTACTTATGCTAATGTAGTGCGACACCCCCAGAACACCCAAAAAATTTTGGCGTGCAAAAATTCTTTGCCAGAATAGGCACTTATTCGAAAAAGTCGGGAGTACTGCTTTCAAGCATCTATAAACTGATCTACTACAGTTTTTTTTGAGCCAAATCTGGCGCAGCCCCGTTAAAAAAACATGTCACCCTAAAAATTCTTAAACTAGATTATCTTAAAAATTTTGATTTGAATTTCTATTTATTCCTTTTTTTTTTTTGGGTTTTCGCAGGTATTTCCCGCGCTCTTTTCCCCCTTACAGTCCCTTCTAGAATTTTTTTTTTTTTTTGCTGAGGAGTCAATGTGGGCTATTAATGTCTCTTCTGTGTTGTGACGGGTTCACCCTTTAAAAAAAGTTGTGACGGGGTTTTTTCCCAAATTTTGGGGAAAAAGAACTGTATTATCATCTGAAGGGTGTATAAGAGGATCAGACCGAGGTGTAGGAAGTATATAAAGTAGATACACCAGAAAAAAATAACGTGTCGTCAATGATCTGTGTGGAGTGATCAGTAAATGTGAAAGTTGATATAGCTAGAAAAGGGGCAGGAGGAGACAGGTAAACCGAGTCGCTTGAGACATCGTTCAAAGTGAATTCCTCAATGATCCCATTATTGTTAATTACAGAGGGATTCTGATTGAGTATACAGTTTTGACTAGGTGTAACTAATTTATCAGATCTGTTGGGTCGGTCAGAAATATCAGATCTATCAAGTTCTTTTAGATACTTCATTTATAGGTATTTTTTCTGTTGACAAAGATTCAGTGAGCAATTTTAAAAAATTAACAAGGGTTCCTTTTTTTGTTTTTTACAGGAACATTACACTTTTGGGCGGGAAACATTTGGCTTCTTTCATAAATTGCTTATGAAACCACCTGACATTTTTAGAAGAATCTGGAGAGGAAAGTCTATGTACTCTCCCATTTGTTTTGGTAGAGTGATGACTAGAAAAATTACTACTGCTTTTCTTAGAAATATAACCCATTCTGTTATTATTGGGTTTGGAGGAATAATCAAAAAGTTTCCTCCTAACCACAGGCTGAACAGATAAAAATTTGTCGGGGTTTCTGGATCTGAAAACAGGTGGAATCACCATTTTTTCAGAGGAAATTTTTTCAGTAGATATTGTATCTATATCTCGAGATGTTTCTGAACTGTGAATGGATGGTCTATTTTTAAAAAGACGGTCCCACGATAATTTGTGTATTTTACGATTAATCACATCTAATTCATGCTACTTCAAATTACTAACTAATTTTTGTTCAATGTTGAAAAAAATTCAAATTTTAGAAAATTTTATAAAAAAAGATTAGAAATTTCGTTATCTAAAATCAATTAAACAAATTTTTTTTTTTTAAATAAGTATTCCATTTTAAATTTTTTGGGAGCATCACTAAAATCCCAAACTAACCTCAAAAACTCGTTCCTAGAACCCAAATAATTTCACAAGGCATAATTGCGGAGTACGGCCACAATTACGCCGGGTGATTTGGGAGTCGCGCTAATATGCGCATAATCCCATGGCGTGGGGGGGGGGGGGCCCATTGACAGTCGTTACTTATGGCACGTATTCGCCGCAAGTAATTGACATTCAAATATCTCCCCGCCGTACAATACGATGTATTGTACGGGCGGGGGGGGATGAAATCCATAGTTCTCTATGAGATCTATGGGATTACCGTAATTTCGGGGGTAATTAGAGCGGGAAATACACTCTAATTTGGCCCAATAGGAAGGGCCCGGGGGCCTGAAACCCTTTGGGGTTTTAAAAACCGTTTTTGGGGTCTTGAATTTTGTACTGCGGGGAAAAAATAAAGTAAAATTTCGTTTTTTAAAAAAGAAAAACCGGAAAATTTTTTCTTTCCTTTTTTTTTACGAGAAATGTCTGTGGGTTTAATACCCATTATTTTTTTTAATAAAATTCCAAATTGGTAAAAGATCCAACGAAAGTAGTGCAGCCTCTAATGTTCAGAAACACAGATGAAACTGGTCACCGGGTAAAGTTATATAAAGAAACGTGCTGAAACAACAAAGAACAGAAGCGCATTTATGTGATAAATACATACCCAGGGAAGAAACTACTTGAACTCGTCTTGCAAACACATAAGGCGCTTCTGTTTTTTTTTTTTTTCACATGTTTTTTTTTATTTATTAAGATACCGGGAAATATTTGTGATCGGAGAAACTACAAGCGACCCTATCCAAAAGTTTGCTATGCAGCCCGGGGCCCCCTTTTCCCATTTTCTTCAAAAAAGACAGATTTGCACGAAGAAAAAATCTTTGCAACGGAGCAAAAAATCCCATATGCATAAAAAAAATATTTTTTAAAAAATCATATTAAAAAAGTGAACAAAGTCCAAAAAGGGATATTAGGAAAAACCCATGGGGTAACCAGTTTAAACGCGTTTCAGAACATAAGTTCCTTGATCTAGTTATGCCCCTGTTAACAACTATCAGTACCGATCAGCATTTAGGGAATCTTATGATTTGAGATATTTGATACATTTTTATTTGCTATATATTAAAAGTTATGTTTAATGTGGGTAGAAACCTTATGGATTATTGATAATTTTGTCTTGACCTTGTAGATTTTTTTTTTTGCGCTATTATTTGGCACATAACTATATATATATCTTACCTTAGTGTTGGACTCACAGCTTCACTGCTCCTTACTGCTGTCTAATTTCCTACATGCTGCTGCTTTTACTTTCACTTTCTTTTCCTGCCTCTCCCCTCTCCATATACAATATGGACAGCTGCAATCTGAGCTGTTAGTGAAGCTAAGGTTCCAGGAGACGGATTCTGCTAGTGATTTATGACTGAGTGAAGAGAAAAGAAAGCAGGAGAGGGGAGAAAAGGAGGTAGATAAAAGAACTAAGCATTTTTCTTTAGTAAGATATGTTACAAACTTTCTTAGGTTTGCTTGTGCTGATGTATGGACAGTTTTGTTATAATTGTAGATACATTTTTAAGTTACACCTGTGCCATGGTTCATGATACCATCAAGTACAGAGGAATTATAGGTATGACATCAGGTTAAGGTTGTAAGTGTAAATAAGGTAGACTGCTTAAATCTAATTCATGGCTGTCATGTTATAGAATATTTCCATATATTCCAAGTGCCCCTATTTTGGAGGGACAGTCCCTATTTTTAACCCTTGTCCCTCTGTCCCTCTCAGCTCTATAAATGTCATTATTTTTCATTTGGGAAATAGTTTTGCATCAATAAACTGACTATCTTGCTTTAAAAAGTACCTTATTGCTTTATAACTGTATATTTCATCACAACTTACTTAATATTTCATCATTGGATACAATGCAATCCTGAAAATGTCTCCTTTTTTGGCATGTATGTGTTTGGGCGTGGTTAGAGGAATGTCTTGGTGTGATGTCATGTGTTTGGACGTGGTTAGAGACGTGGCCTGATGTGTCCCTCTTTGCAATCTCGAAAAGTTGGGAGGTATGTATTATTCTTTTTTTTCTACCTTTCCTTTACCTTTCTTTCTAAAGCAAAAATCTCATCACTTCAATAGATTCAAAAACAAAAAAGTGATTTATTAATTTATGTTCCAGCAGAACCTGGATGAATAAATTACTTTTCCCAGGCTTCTCTAGTTACTTCAAAGAAGACAGATTTGCACGAAGAAAAAATCTGTTGCAAGCGAGCAAAATCCCATATGCATAAAAAAATTATTTTATTGAATAATCATATTAAAAAAGTGAACATAGTCCAAAAAGGGATATTAGGACAAACATGAGGTAACCAGCTTACGCGTTTCAGAACATAAGTTCCTTGATCTAGTTATGCCCCTGTGAACAACTATCAGTACCGATCAGCAGTTAGGGAATCTTTATGATTTGAGATATTTGATGCATTTTTATTTGCTATATATTAAAAGTTATGTTTAATGTGGGTAGAAACCTTATGGATTATTGATAATTTTGTCTTGACCTTGTAGATTTTTTTTTGCGCTATTATTTGGCACATAACTGTATATTTATCGTACCTTAGTTTTGGACTCACAGCTTCACTGCTCCTTACTGCTGTCTAATTTCCTATATGCTGCTGCTTTTACTTTCACTTTCTTTTCATTGGAGCTATACAAATTTTCTATTTTGTGTAAATTGAGGACCCGGGATCTTTTTTTTGCTGGTACCCTATTCTTTGTGCACCTGTTTGAATTACTGCCTTTTACTAAAGGTTATCTATCTATTGTATTGGTTTGACAGGTGTTCTGTTAGAATGGTCATTACCCACACTAAGGTCAGTCATGGGACACAGCACTATTCAACATTTATTTTTTACCTGGGGTATAGAATAAATCTTCGATTATTAGCATTAAATTACTGCTTTGCTTTAAAATGTAAAAAAATTTGTTTTTTTGGGTGACGTTTTAAATTCTAATAAAAGCTTGTTTCGGTTTTTCAGTACATTTTATTCTTGCATTGCCTAAGAGTTATGACTACAATATTATGGCCCTTGCTAATTGTTTCTTTGGGCCTCACAAGATGCAAGGTGGGCACTGCCCCCAAAACTCTAGTACCCAAAGGAGCCAAAATAAATATTATTATCAGAAATTTGTAGGTGGGGGCCTAGTTATAAATCTTGCATCGGGACCTAGGAACTTCATTCAAACCAGAAAATTTCTCAGAATTTTTCTGTGTTGCGTCTTTCCATATTCTTGGCTAATGTTCTGTGGTTTCCGGGCTGTAGAAATTGCTGTTCAGTGAAATGTAAATTTCTTTGTCAATACAATAATTTATTGACAATCAGGACAAGTGTTTGGTATATTGCTGTCTTAGGGAAACAGTCACCTTACATTTACATGGTTCCTATATTGCTCTCTAACACCTGATATCCTTTGTACACTATAGTTTAGAGACACCTTACATAAAATATGGGAATGCCTAAATAGCATCATACTATCATAATAGTTCAATAGCATAGATGAGATTAGAAAAAGGTCTTTTTTCAGCTTAAGTGAGTGGGGAGTTTACTGCAATATAAACAACAAAAAATGGTTGGTTTTTTTTTTTTTTTTAAAAAGAATAAAAATTTTTTTTTTTCTAAAATTCACAGAAAAATTGGACAATTATTTTAAATCACAGAAAAAAAAGTCCATAAAACGTTATAAAGATTTTAGATCTCAGCTTAGGGATTTTTCAACAAAAGGCATTTTTTTTTCGTGATTTAAATGAAATTTCCAGTTTTTTTTTTTTTATGAATTTTTTGTGAAAATTTCTAGTAAAGTTTTTTGTAGGGAAAAACCGAAAGACAATGAGGAACCTTGGGCCAAAATTTCAACTAATACCTCATTTCGTTTTAATTTTTTTTTTTGGGGGGCAATCTTGCCCTGTTTTAAAACTGGACAGATGGCGTGTAATACATCAAAGTTTTTTCAACTTTCAATAGCCCAGGCAACCCCCTCCGTCAAAAAATAAAGAACAAACACCAAGAAGAAATGCCATAACCACTACTACACGTGAAAAAAAGGCAAAAAGTAAACGCTGGGGCCAAAATTAAAAAAAGGATTATTATTATTAAAATTTCCCAGCAAATTACAAATTTTGACAATAAAAAATTTTTTACTTCCAGCAATCCAGGAGGCTCTACAAAAAAAATAATAATTAAAATTATAATTAAAATAATTAAAATTGTTATTGTGAGGTTTTGTCCAATAGTAAAGTTCAAAATTTGAGCTGAATAAGAAAATTTTTTGTTCATTATTTTCTTTTATGGAAAAAAGATGGGGGGGATGCCGCACGTACAAGTCCTATTTGCATGTAAGATATTTTAACTTTTTGTAAAAAAAGTCCATTTTGTAGGCGCAGCAGAAAATATCTTATGTTTACAACGAAACATATTTTTTTACCACTGTCTAAGCATCAAGTTAATATCAAAACATAACAATTATATGGATTCATTCATTTCTTTAACATAATCATATAACTGGCCTCCTATATAAGCCTTATCTATGTGCAATTGTTAAAATAGTAATTGCCCCCCTCAGGGATAGTAGGCATGTGAATCATTGCTCATCAGTATTTTTGAACTTGAGCAATCTCTCCGTATGGTACTTCTGCATACTTGAGTGAGCAGGCTTTTATCTTAGTTTATCTTGAGTACTGGGAGACCTATAGACCCACCAACCTACTAGGGGAACCTACATACCTACCAGCTACTGGGGAAATGATAAACGTACCATCATACTGGGGGAACCTATAGACTTACCAACCTACTAAGAAGACCTATATACCTACTAACCTACTAGGGAAACCTATATACTTACAAACCTTCTGGAGGATCTACAGTCATGGCCAAAAGTTTTGAGAATGATACAAATGTTAATTTTTACAAAGTCTACTGCATCAGGTTTTATAATGGCAATTTGCATATACTCCAGAATGTTATAAAGAGTGATCAGCTTAACAGCAATTAATTGCAAAGTCAATAGTTGCCTAGAAAATGAACTTTTCCCCCCAAAACACATTTCAACTTCATTGCATGCCTGCCTTAAAAGGACCAGCTAACATTGTTTCAGTGATTGCTCCATTAACACAGGTGTGGGTGTTGATGAGGACAGGGCTGGAGATCAACCTGTCATGATTAAGTAAAAATTACACCACTGGACACTTTAAAAGGAGGCTGGTGCTTGGCATCATTGTTTCTCTTCTGTTAACCATGGTTATCTCTAAAGAAAGACGTGCAGTCATCATTGCACTGCACAAAACTGGCCTAGCAGGGAAGAGTATCGCAGTTAGCAAGATTGCACCTCAGTCAACAAACTATCGCATCATCAAGGAATTCAAGGTGAGAGGTTCCATTGTTGCCAAAAAGGCTCCAGGGCGCCGAAGAAAGACCAGCAAGTGCCAGGACCGTCTCTTAAAAGTGTTTCAGCTTCGGAATCGGGCTACCAGCAGTGCAGAGCTTGCTCAGGAATGGCAGCAGGCAGGTGTGAGTGCATCTGCACGCACTGTGAGGCAGAGACTCATGGAGCAAGGCCTGGTGTCAAGGAGGGCAGCAAAGAAGCCACTTCTCTCCAGAAAAAAACATCAGGGACAGACTGATATTCTGCCAAAGGTACAGGGAGTGGACTGCTGAGGACTGGGGTAAAGTCATTTTCTCTGATGAACCCCCTTTCCGAATGTTTAGAACATCTGGAAATCATCTTGTTCGGAGAAGACAAGGTGAGCGATACCACCAGTCTTGTCTCATGCCAACTGTAAAGCATCCAGAAACCATTCATGTGTGGGGTTGCTTCTCAGCCAAGGGAATCGGCTCTCTAACAGTCTTGCCTAAAAACACATCCATGAATAAAGAATGGTACCAGAATATCCTCCAAGAGCAACTTCTCCCAACCGTCCAAGAGCAGTTTGGTGATCAACAATGCCTTTTCCAGCATGATGGAGCACCTTACCATATAGCAATGGTGATAACTAAATGGCTCAGGGAACAAAACATAGAGATTTTGGGTCCATGGCCTGGAAACTCCCCAGATCTTAATCCCATTGAGAACTTGTGGTCAATCATTAAGAAACGGGTGGACAAACAAAAACTAACAAATTGTGACAAAATGCAAGCATTGATTGTGCAAGAATGGACTGCTATCAGTCAGGATTTGGTCCAGAAGTTGATTGAGAGCAAACAACTTTTGGCCATGACTGTATATATCTACCTACATACTGGGCATCTTATATACCTACTTAACTACTAAGAGGGCCTATATATCTACCAACCTACTTAAGGGCATGTATACCTATCTACCTACCGGGGGACCTATATTCTTAACTATTTACTGTGGGGACCTATATACCTACCTAACAACTAAGAGGACCTTTATACCTATGTACTGAAGGACCTATGTACCTACCAACCTACTGGGGGGCCCACTTATAGAGGTGCTCTATATAGATACTTACCTACCTGGGGACCTATATATCTATCTACTTCCTGGGATGGCCTGTATACCTACCTGTCTACTGAGGGGACCTATATAACTTCCTCCCTACTGTTGGGGACTATATAAACTACCTACAGGGGGCTATATATATATATATATATATATATATATATATATATATAATATTAATTTAATGTCTACCTACTAATGGGACCTATACCTAATTATGAGCAGGCTATTTACCTACCTACTGAGAGGTTTGATAGAACTATCTACCTATTTAGGGGACCTGCATACCTTCCTACTGGGTTTGTGTGTTTGTATACCTTCCTACCTAATGGGGGCCTATATAGCATTGATGGGTGACCCCGATCCCCTAAAGCAGGCAAATTATAGGAAATCAGGTTACTGTGGAGGATGGGACATTATAATGCTCTCCTATATAGGCCCCAATTAGGTAGGTAGGCATATAGCCTCCTTCTCTCCCGCAGTAAGTCGTTAGGTATAGAGGTGTTGGAAGAGTGAGGATTCTAAAATGTTTGTGTGATAAATTTTGCAAAGACACGTTGTGGCCGGGAGAAGTTATAATGGTGGTCTACGCTGGATGGAGAAGAAAAAGGAAAGAGATTGATTCCTCAGAGAAGAAATCACTTGTGAGTAACTGTACTGTTTTCACTTGTACATCTGCAGAGAGTCTATGTACAACTTGTAGTCACATGTGGTGGTCACATTTCATCATATCCTGGCAGTATTATTTGGTCCTTAAAGGGGTTGTCTCACTACATTGATTCATCTCACCTCATTCCTGTTTTCTTGGTTTCACTTTGAATTCAGAGGCGTGTTTGCTGGCTTCCACTAGGCTGCAGTAGAAGCCAGGTCTGTAGCTATAGCAACCAGTGCTGGCAGCCTATTAGGTTAGATCAAACAGGTCTGTAGCTATAGCTACCTGAAGAGCTGATGCAGCCCTACAAGAGAGGATATCTAGGAATAGGTAGGACACTGTTAATGGACATATATTGCAAAGTGACTTGTCTTTGCAAGATCTTTAACATAAAAAGCAATCCTTGTAGTGAGACAACCCCTTTAAGTAATAATATTATTGGATTTGTGGGATTTTCTTTAGTCAAATCAATGCATCTGGTAAACTTGCTCCATGTATAGATGTATTTTTTGGTAATAGTATGATGTTATTTATAAGGTATTACACTTTCATACATAGATAAGCACTTTTGAAAAAGCAAATTTGCCATCACTGTTTTTCAATATACAGTGTACTGCTGAGGTGATTGACAGTACCTATGTGGAATACGATTAAAATTACTTACAGAAACATACGTTTTATTCTCCATAAAAATATATGCTGCAGTTCATGATGTGGCATGAAAAATGATATGTGGACTCAACCCTAATGAGCAAAACATAAAACAGAGGTCCCTTGTACAGGATGTTTTGGGAGCTTAGCAACGTCCCTGATTCTGCTCCTGTGCAACTTCTCCCATGTAGCACTGGGGCTTTTGTTGCCTCCTAATAGAAATAAAATTTTTAACTGCCTTTATAGGGCTACATGGGCTTTTTTCAGTGACTATACATTTTTCTAACCCTATACTTTATACATTTTTTTCATAAACATTATAATGTAAAAAACTTATTGCCTCAAACTGTACAATCAGCTCTTGTTTAGATCTAGGGTAGGTTCACACGGCAAAGACAAAATACCGGTCGAATTTTGCAAGCAGGATTTTAGCTTTTTTGACAGGCAGGGGGACGGCTTTTGCCCATGGTTTGTGGATTCAAGCCATAACCCTTTGCACCCACATGTTCATGTTCTGTTAGAAAACCGGGCGGATGAATGAACATATTCAAAGTTTTTAGGAATTCAGCAATGTAAAAAACCACCCGGCGGAAAATCCGTGTAGTGTGGACTGCTGCACGGATTTTCTATGTAAATCAATGTAAAAGGCTGACAGTCGGTTTACAGATGGCTTTCAAATCCGAAAACCATCTGTAAAACTGACTGAAAACCCTTGTTGTGGGGACAAGCCCTTAAAGAACTCTACTGGACCAAAGATTCTCTGTCACAACACTATAATAGAGAACTTCTGCATCAAATACAGAAAAAACACCATGGATTTTGTACAGGAATCATTTCACCTTTTGCTGTTATCACAGTATAACAAAGTGGCAGCTCATGTGGCTGCAGTAAGGCTCTTAGAAAGATGGGAATTCGTCTTAGGGAGACATGTATGAAGGAAGGCGCTTCGAAGTGAATTGTTGAGTCTGGTTTTCAGTGTATAATGCACCTGAATGTACGAAAGTGGTTTTTGTGCGATTATAAATGAGGTCTAAAGTTCCCCATGCCTCGCCTATGTGTTTGGCGCATTATGGAACTTAGGCGTATTAGTAATGCGCCTAACATGTATACAGGCTATAGATAGGCTGGAAGTAAAAGAAAAGTCTTTAGAATAGCATGTCAGTGAATAGAAACTATGGTACTGATCCTGCTTGGTGAACCACAGGTTCCAGACAGACCTGTGGTGTGTTGGCTCTTGCTGTATGTAAAATAAAGGGTAAGAGCAGCAAAAATAAATTTCAAATTTAAGGTAGTAAAAAATAAAAAACCTGAACAACAGCATCAGTGGGTTATTTAATGTAAAATTAGTTTTAGGTTCTATTAAATCTAAATACATTTTATAGGAGATATTTTTATAATTTTGGGATATTTTATATTTTTATATTAATTTTATATGATAAATTTTTTCATTACATTTGAATAATTTAATTTTATACTGTTTGATAATTATCAGAAATTATATTTTATTATTGTACTGGTGTAAGTTGAGAAATATTGGAAATTTTTTTCCGCTAACAGCAAGTCCAGCTCCACTTCGACTCAGGCTCAGGCAAACCACATTAAAACAGGTCTGCCTGTTCGAGCAGTAATGCACCTAGTATTGCTGAATCACATTCATATATGTGTCTAATATTACGAATGTGGTGCGACGCCCCCAGAACGCCCCCTCATGTTAGGCGCATTAGAAAGTGTTGAGTCTTGCGAACAATGCGCCTTGGCGCATGAGACATCGTAGACTCCTCACTTAGGCGCATTTGACGCCAGAAAAGGGTAAGAAAAACGATCATACATGTCTCCCTTAGTCTTAACCCCCTTCTGCTAGTAATTGGTGGGATGGGATCTTGCACAATACTCCTCTATCTACAGAAACTGCACTGTTAACAAACATGGGAGTTGAGAATTAACTAAAGAAACATGAAAAGAAGACAGAGGGGAAACAAATGCCAGGCAATATTCAGCACCAAACACTGATGGAGCCAATTTGATTTTTGCTGTGAGTCCCCGTCTTTTTTGTCTTCACCACTGAGTTTAAATGTTTTTTTTTTTCGTAAATACTCCCAAATGGTTTTTAACTTTTTCCTGACTGGGCACAATTGATCATTTTTTTTTGTACATTGTTAGTACAGTTTAAAAAGACATATGTCCATCAAGTGCAATACAAATTTTTTTTATGTCTACATAAGAGGTAATATTATTTTGTTGAAAGCAAGTGTGTAAGCCTTTACTTGTTTCCGCTGTGGCAGAGAGTCCAGAGAAGTTATATCCATCTTATTCCATAATGGGAAGTGTAAATGTGGGTTCTAGATTCTCACTATGTCTAAAATAGATCTTTTTTTTCTATATAGATCAGACTCTTTGGAACCATACTTTAAAAAAATCTGAAAGAGAATGCAAGGTAGGAGTAGGTGAGTACTTTTGATATCCACTGAGAAAGGAGTTCCTCATACCATGCTAGAGGTGGTATGAGGATCAGCTAGGACTGCTAAATTGTAAGAGTGGAAGTCTGGCAAGGCCACACCACCCTTCTGAAAAGGTCAAAAAAGGATCTCCTTCTTAATTCTGGCGTTATGGACATCCCAAATGAAATTGTTTAGAAGAGTTTGGAATTTATAAATTGTGGTCATTGATATAAGATATGGTATACATCTACAGATATACATTTTGGAAAAAGGCACATTTTGAAAATGATAATTCTGGCTAGCCAAGATAGGTGAAATGAAATGAGGCATTTCATCACTATGTCTAATGAGGCGAGAAATGCGTCATAGCTTACTTTAATGGTCATGTGGAAAGGGGTAATTTTAATTCCTAAGTAGTCGATTTCCTTCTCTTCCCTATTGAAATCAAACTTTTATATAGTTGATTTTTGGTTAGATTTATTATTCAAAGACATCAATGAAGATTTATATTTGTTTAATTTGTAAAAAGATAATTTACAGAAAAAAATCTAGGAATTCAACAATGGCAGGTAGTGAGGAATCTAGAGAGAAACACATTAGCAGAACATCATCTGTGAATAAACTAACTTTATGATTGATCCCTATACCTTCTATTATAGGACTGAATCTTACATATATGCTAAAAGTTCTATGCATAAAATGAGAGGATATAATAGGCAGCTTTGTGAAAGAAATCTGAGTTTAAAACTCTGGCAGAAGAAATAGTGTAAAGGGAACAAATTGTCGAGGATAGAAACCCTGAGGAGGCAAAGCGTTGAAGGACTGACTCCAAGTATTTCCAATTTACTTTATCAAACGTTTTCTCAGCATCAAGTAAAAGAATAGTTGTGTTCAGGGGCAATCAAGTGGCTATATGGATTAAGTCGAGCACTCGACATGTGGCGTCTCTAGCCTGGCGGCCATGGACCAAACTCTCTTAGTCTGGATAAATTAGCTGTGGAAGAAACTCATTAATATGTAGGGCAAGAATTTTGCCTTAAAGTTTAATATCTGTGTTAAAGGGGTTTTCTGACTACAAAGCTTAGCTTTCAACATGAAGGAACTGTTAAAGACCTTTCTAAATATATTGCTTTGTTGATTTTAGTCATGAGATAAGAGCGTTTTTTTATGTGCTCTGAAGTGCACTCAGATTTTTTTGGTTACCTGCATACCAGACAGATGTCTATTATCTGATTATCTGACAGAGCAGAAAGTGGAGAGTGATGTCACCCCCACAGACGGCCTGATGGGCTTGAGCTCTGAAGAAAAATTAACTCTAACAAGATTAGCATCTGTTTAAGATAAGGACACTGTATTCAGTGCTAACAGCACCGGTAGCTTTTTTTTTTTCTTAATAAAGATAAGCTTTCCCATACTTGTCAGGATAGAAGATGAATTTGCTAATCAACGCTGTAGAACCACCATATCAGCCAGAATTTGAAAGTATTTGCTTGAAAGGCCGTCCAGGCTTAGGACTAGAGATGGGCGAATTGATTCTAACGAAGTAGAATTCGTTTAGAATTTCAGAAAAACTTTGGTTCGGAACGAAGTCAAACTTTGGGGTACTTCGGGTGAATGAAGTGTGCTTTTGATTGATAAAATGGCTGCGAGCACATGGCGCTACATGGGGCAAAGCACTCTAGGAGGAAGAAGGGCATAGCCTGCATGACATGTGGAGGGGAACGGC
>JAODAL010059537.1:0-21422 GCA_025379985.1 Phyllomedusa bahiana
CTACTTTAAGCCATATCTTTAACATACAAATGCAAAAAATAACTATGCAAATAACAAGGTTACAAAAATGGGTCACATTATGGGGCATCTCCTAAGAGCCCTGTTTAGTCAATTCCTATTGTCTTCTTCCTGACCAGAATAAACTTTGCATCACATCTGCTTATGTGATTAGATTAGGTTTAATCACATTTCCTGTCCACTCCCCTCTCTGGAAATGGCTATACTAGAGGGTGTTCAATTTATCACTGGCTTCAGCCAATAAAAGTAGTGACCTTGCCGCCTCCACAGCCGACCTCAGTGCCTCTCCCTTAGATCTCAGTGTAACAACTTCAAGAAGTTCTTAACACAGATTGCTTTTCCTGGTTATATATTTTAGAACACACAGAGAAGACATGCTTACGTATCTGGCAGAACAGTAATGCCCAGGTACATATTTGGGTAGGAGATATTGTTTTCAGTTAACCAGCTGAAATTACAGTATTTTAAAGGGGAAAGCATGCAATGCACAGATCATACAGTCTTTGTACGATGCATTTTTCTATGTTCATCATATGTATGTATGGGGAGGATTTCCCAACATATTCCTATGATGGATGTCATTATACAAGTATACCATGGTTCATATTGCCCATAGGCTTGCATTGTAAAACATTTGTACTTAATGCATCTATATAGAATAGAACATCTGTGCTTTTCCATGCAGTAAAAGATAAAAAGTCTACTGATGTATACCATCTGACAGAGGCCAAAATTATACTATTCAGGGACTTGGGGACCTATTGATATGTATATGAAAGGAGATTTCATGTGTTTATGGAGAATGAACACTACAAAACACTGTGTGAAAGGAGCCTAGCTTTTAGGGTGTGTTCATATTTGGCAGATTCACTGCAGAAATTTCAGTGACTGAAAATCAAATCTGTTTATTTTAATAGGGTTGTTGCTGCAACTTGTACATGGATTTCTGCAACTACCAGAGAGCTATGGATTATGTGTCGTCTCCCCGCATGTACAATACGATCATATTGTACGCGTGGGGGGAAACTGACAATGACAATTGTTAGCGGCGATTACGCGCCGCTGACAATGCATGTCTATGGGGCCGGCCGGCCGACCCCCATGCTTTGGAATTGTGCGCAGATCGGCGCGTGGTTCCAAAACACCTGGTTTATTGCTTCACGTACTATACGCACCGCAATAAACCTTGTGAACATAGCCTTAGGATCATGCTGTGCTCACTTTTTATCCCTGGGGGCTATTCAGCATATGCCATACAGGCCAATAGTTAATTGGCCCTCAACACTCACAACTGACGCCCATCCTATTCCTTGGGGGAACAATAGGGCGTGTTTACACGGCACAGGACAAATACCGACCGGTTCGCCGGCCGGTATTTGTCCTGTTTTGCGCCCGTCCCCACGACCGCGGGGGGGGGGGGGGGGGTGGCTTTTCTGAGTGGAGAACAGTCCTCCCCCCTCCCATTGAGAAGCACATCTTCCGTCCGGAAACCGGACGGAAGATTGTGCTTCTACAATGTTTTGCCGTCGGACCGCCGGCGGCAAAACCGTCCGACGGCAAACCCCGTGCAGTGGGGACTGCTGCACGGGTTTTCCATAGAGCACAATTGTGCTCATTTTCGGCCGGTTTTTCAGGCGGTCTGAAAAACCGCAAACCGTCTGAAAAACCGTCCGAAAACCCGTGCCTTGGGGACATGCTCATATAGTCCTGGATATTGTTTCCCTCAAGGCCTGAGATTGTGTTGTGTAAGTTGGTTCCTGCACTTTTTCAGTGTACCCTGGGGGCTTAAAAGGAACCTGCCAGGTGGTTTATGCTGTCCTATCTGAGAGCAGGATATAACATAGGAAGAGAAGGTGAGCTCTGTGGTGTGTGTGTATGTGTATGTATATATATCTTTTTATATATATATATATACACTCACCGGCCACTTTATTAGGTACACCATGCTAGTAATGGGTTGGACCCCCTTTTGCCTTCAGAACTGCCTCAATTCTTCGTGGCATAGATTCAACAAGGTGTTGCAACGATGCTCAATTGGTACCAAGGGCCCAAAGAGTGCCAATAAAATATTCCCACACCATGACAAACCACCACCACCAGCCTGAACCGTTGATACAAGGCAGGATGGATCCATGCTTTCATGTTGTTGACGCCAAATTCTGACCCTACCATCCGAATTTCGCAGCAGAAATCGAGACTCATCAGACCAGGCAACGTTTTTCCAATCTTCTACTGTCCAATTTCGAAGAGCTTGGGCAAATTTGAGCCTCATTTCCTGTTCTTAGCTGAAAGGAGTGGCACCCGGTGTGGTCTTCTGCTGTGTAGCCATCTGCCTCAAAGTTCGCCGTACTGTGCGTTCAGAGATGCTCTTCTGCCTACCTTGGTTGTAACGGGTGGCTATTTGAGTCACTGTTGCCTTTCTATCAGCTCGAACCAGTCTGCCCATTCTCCTTTGACCTCTGGCATCAACAAGGCATTTCCGCCCACAGGACTGCCGCTCACTGGATGTTTTTTCTTTTCGGACCATTTTCTGTAAACTCTAGAGATGGTTGTGCGTGAAAATCCCAGGAGATCAGCAGTTTCTGAAATACTCAGACCAGCCCTTCTGGCCTCAACAACCATGCCACGTTCAAAGGCACTCAATCACCTTTCTTCCCCATACTGATGCTCGGTTTGAACTGCAGGAGATTGTCTTGACCATGTCTACATGCCTAAATGCACTGAGTTGCCGCCATGTGATTGGCTGATTAGAAATTAAGTGTTAACGAGCAGTTGGACAGGTGTACCTAATAAAGTGGCCGGTGAGTGTATATATATATATAGTCTATATATATATATATATATATATATATATATATATACTATGCACAATACATACAGGGCTGCCATATAGGCAGTACAGGGGTACTGCTATACGGGGCCCGGAGACAAACGTGAAACAAGGGGGCCCACTGCAAGCGGGCACCCTTGTTTCGGGCCCCTTCCTTCACACAGCACTAGGGGCCCGTTCTTTGTTGCATAATTACATCTGCAGTGTCTGGAGCCGGGCCTCCTCCTCTCTCTGTGTGGGGGCGGGGCCTCGTTGATTGGTCACGTCATCCTGGCTGCTGCCTGAAGAAAGCCTGGGCACAGAAACAGGAGCGCCCCACTGCAGTCACACTGGAGAGGTAAGTGTGAAGCCAAGAGCAGGCCTGTGGACCTGTACACTATGTAATTGTCAAGAGTTGTGACCCTCCCTGAGCAGCCCCCTGTACTGTCCAGGCCTCCCCTGTACTGTCGAGGCCCCCACCGCCTGTACTGAACAGCCTCCCTCCCCTGCCCTGTCCAGCCTCCCCTGCCCTGTCCAGCCTCCCTCCCCTGCCCTGTCCAGCCTCCCTCCCTCCACTGCCCTGTCCAGCCTCCCTCCCCTGCCCTGTCCAGCCTCCCTCTCTCCCCTGCCCTGTCCAGCCTCCCTCCCCTGCCCTGTCCAGCCTCCCTCTCCTGCCCTGCCCAGCCTCCCTCCCCTGCCCTGTCCTGTCCAGCCTCCCTTCCTCCCCTGTCCTGTCCAACCTCCTTCTCCTGTCCTGTCCAGCCTCCCTTCCTGCCCTCCCCTGTCCTGTCCAAACTCCTCCTGACCTGTCCTGTCCCCCCTCCTCCTGACCTGTCCTGTCCAGCCTCCCTCCCCTGCCCTGTCCTGTCCAGCCTCCTCCTGACCTGTCCTGTCCAGCCTCCTTCTCCTGTCCTGTCCAGCCTCCCTTCCTGCCATCCCCTGTCCTGTCCAGGCTCCCTCACTGCCCTCCCCTGTCCCGTCCAGCCTCCCTCTCCTGCCCTGCTCTGTCCAGCCTACCTCCCCGCCATGCTCTGTCCAGCCTCCCTGCCTTGATCCAGCTAGGTTCGATAAAAGCAGGATTCTTTATTATGTATTTAATACCATAAACAGCCTCATTAAAAAGTGCCCTACAAGGTTCTTGTTCACAGGTTCTTGTTCTGGCTGTAGGGTTGGTAATACGTAAGTGTGCTTCCAGTATCTGCACTTTTTAATGCTGCTGGGTGTTTCCCCGGGCGCCATATAATTTTGGGGTATAAAGCTATGTTCACACGGCTTAAAATGGGCCGTATTTCGGTCCGTAATTACGCACCGAAGTGCGCAAATTACGGCTGAAAACAGCCCATTCATTATGGTAATCCACAGATCTCATTGAGAACTATGGATTACGTCTCCTCTCCCCGCCCGGCGAAGCCGCCGGGCGGGGAGATAATTGACATGTGAATTACCAGCGGCGTATACGCGCCGCTGGCAATTCAAGTCTATGGGCCGGCGAAGTGCCGGCCCCCCGCTCACTCCCCCGCTCCCGCCCCGCCCCCGGCCACACGGCATAATTGCGGGGCGTAATTACGCCCCGCAGTTAAGCCGTGTGAACATAGCCTAACACACATCTTTAGGCTCGGGTAACCTGCAGCTATTTCATGCTGCTGATCGTTCAACTTTAAATCATATACTAGTGCATCGCAAAAAAATAGAATATCATTGAAAACTTATTGTATGTCTAAAGCTCAAGTCAAATAGAGAAACTCATGTATTGTATAGACTCATTACACACAACAGTAGATACAAAATTAAGAGACCACGCACAGTTTTCTAAAAATCAGCATCTCTACATGTCTGACGGCCATTCCATTCCAGTGTCAGTTGAAACACTTACAGTAAACCAATCCCTAGATTAGTGGTCTCAAAAGTCCGTCACAGAAAAAATTATAACCAAAATAAAAAAACATCAAACTTTATTTTTACTAGTTAAAATTTACGTACAAAAACTAATCTCTTAATTTCAATATCCAACAAGATAATCTCAATAATAAAAAAGGAGGGAGTATACTTAGCTTCCAAGGAGGTTCCTCACAGTCCACCATTGGATATAGGTCCTGAGAAAATTTGATATTCCACCTTTGACCCAAAAACGGCCCTTTGATGCAATAAGTACACTAACCCTCCAAACACCCTATTAGACCCTAAGAATACTTTTATGGAGTCATCGCCCTGATAAGGGCGGCCCCACGTTACCAGCTTCTTACCCTAGGCAACCCTAGTATAGTCCGAATCAGGGCCAATGGGTATATACAAAAGAGAGATTACAAAAATATAGAATCTCCCGACGCATTTCCCCAAACTAGGTTCATCAGGGGAGTAAATCTCTCAGATGGATGTAGATAGCTCACGCCACGATGAAGGAGCGTCCCCCAATCCAATAAGGACCTCCTTAAATATACCTCACATAGATTAAACAAGTAAGTGAACCGCCTATCTCATTAGCATACCCCTTAATGCCTCCAATATATGCACCTTCTAGTCTAACTTGCCGATATGACTATTATACATGTCCTGTTATAAAGCTTTTAAATATACAGTGCCAGGTAAGACCTGCCGCGCATGTCTCATACGTTTTTTCAACCTCGCGCGGCTTCAGCAGTCGGCGTCCGGAATTGGTGACTGCGCACTCGCGGTTTCAGAGTCACCGCGCATGCCCGATGCTAAGCGTCCGACTTCAATCACTGCGCATGCGCGGTTTCCAAGCCACCGCGCACGCCCAGAGCTCAGCGCCCGGGACATTTCACTGCGCATCGCTTCAACTAATAGCAGTTACATCACGTCTTTGTGTACACCCGGCACAGTGTAGTTAAATCTCTTGGCTGAGCAATTTAAAACCAGGGGCCTTAATGTGCACCCAAATAGGTTGCACTTATCGTCAAATCCGCAACCCATTTCAACTATCATTTAGTCAGTCAAATATTGCCTATAGCTTTCCATGATATATCATGTCTGATTTGGGCATAGACTCCTCTTGTATATATCTATATATCAGAAAGATAACAGGTTTTTGTATGTCCCGTTTTTCAGGTGAGATTGGCATGTTAGTGTATTTCCTATCTTAGTGATGATTTGATAATTTGATATGACATTTCCTATGTCTTCTATGCCTTTATTACTGTTTAATTATGTTGTGCTGAAGGGTATAGTTTATCTAAGATCACAATATATTGTTATTATATGCACTGAGAAATTAGAGATATTGCCAGCATACCTGACTAAATGATAGTTGAAATGGGTTGCGGATTTGACGATAAGTGCAACCTATTTGGGTGCACATTAAGGCCCCTGGTTTTAAATTGCTCAGCCAAGAGATTTAACTACACTGTGCCGGGTGTACACAAAGACGTGATGTAACTGCTATTAGTTGAAGCGATGCGCAGTGAAATGTCCCGGGCGCTGAGCTCTGGGCGTGCGCGGTGGATTGGAAACCGCGCATGCGCAGTGACTGAAGTCGGACGCGCACATAAAATGGAATAAAAAGCGATCAAAAAATCATATAAACGCCAAAGTTGTACCAATTAAAACATCAGTTCATTACGCAAAACAAATTCCTTACACGTCTCTGTATACGAAAAAATAAAAAAGTGATGGCTCTCAGAAGACCGATGCATAAATAATATTTAACACAATAAAAACACTTTTTTTTTAAAGTGCTTCAAAATTAAAAAAAAAACTATATAAATTGGGTATATGCCCGTAATAATTCGACCCAGATCATAAAGCTAACTGATCATGGATACTGCACGGTGAGCGCTGCTAAAAATAAAAATTTTCTTCACGCTGCCTAAAACTGATAAATAAGTCTTGCCCCCCCAAAAATGATACAGATAAAAATGTCAACTCATCCCACAAAAAACAAGCCTCTACACAGCTCCGTACACAGAAAAATAAAAGATAATGGCTCCTCAGACTATGGCGATGCAAAAATGGGTTTTCCCTTTTGAATAAAAGTGTTTTATTGTGTAAAAGCAGTAAAACATAAAAAAATTTTATACAAAATAGGGTATCGCTGTAACCGTATCGACCTGCTGAGTAATACTAGTATTTCATTTATACTGCAGGTGACGCTTAAAAAATAAAAACAACAACCAGTAATGCTGTATTTGTTTTCAAACTGGCCAAACAAATACCTTAATACAAAGTGACAAAGCGACATATGCCCCCATAATGGTCACAATAAAAAATATGAAATCACATCCCCCAAAAAAACAAGAGCCCATAATCAGCTCCGTAATACAGAAAACTGAAAAAGTTATTAGTTATCAGAGACAGGAAAAACATAAAAGCGCAATGTTTTAAAAAGACCTATTTCTATTTATAAAAGTAATAAAAACATAAAAAAAAACTATAATAAAAATCTAAATCATGCAATTTTACCGACCCCCACAGTAAATGTAAGTTATCCGGTCATTTACACTGCACGGCGATCACTGTAGAATAGAAGCCCAAATAACAAATGGCGGAACTGCGTTTTTTACCCCCTCATTTCAAAGCCCACATGAAAAAAAAAACTATGGAACACCTGTGCGCCCAAAATCACGAAATACCACCCCTAGATGAGATCCTTGAGGAAGGCAGAAATCCAAAATGTGGGTGACTTCAGAAGGTTTCTCACCTGTTCTGGTACTTTGGGGGCTTTGTAAATAGCGACAGGCCCCGACCAATAATCTAGCGTCTCCAAAAAGGCCAAATAACACCACCCTTCCCATATTACCCCCAGCCATGCACCCAAACATCAGTTTACACCCACACAAGTAAGGGTAAAATCTGCCTGTAAACGAATCTGGAGGTGGATCCACTGGACCTCACCGTAGGCGATGGCGTAAGCCCCTGCAAGGGAAGGAATCTAAGTAGACCACCGCGGTTTTCACCAGACCTCCGCCGCAAAGCGGGATGGTCTTGCTGCGGCGGGTGTCCACCAGGTCACTACCACTGCGGGGCTTGCCTGCGGTGGCGTCAAGGGTGCGAGGTACAGGAACGGCAGTCAGTGCACCGTAGTCGAGGACAGACAGAAGGTCAGGACACGGCGGCTCAGGTTTCTGGACGGTAAGACAAGCAGGTGTCGTGGCATGCGGCAAGTGTTCGTAGACGGTAGACAGTAGTCATAGGTCCGGTACACAGGAATGCAATACAGGAACCGCTCAGGAACACTTTCACCATGGTAAGAACACCAAGTGATCCGGCGAGGGCCGGCAGAAGTGACCGGACTAAATAGGAGCAGTGCCCGGACAATGAACCAATTACCGGCCACTGCCCCCTTTAAAATTCAATATTTGCCGGCGCGTGCGCGCCCCCTAGGGCGGAGCTACTTGCCGGGACAACGGAAAACATCCCTGAGCAGGAGCGTGGCCGGTAAGTGCAAGCCGGCGGGGACTGGGAGCGAGGTGATTAACCCCGAACCCACTTGCAGGACGGGGCCTTTTTCCCGCTCGGTGTCAGGAGCACAGGCCGCGCCTGCGACCCGGACATGTGGTCCGCAGGGGCGTCCGTGACATTGCCGAACGTTGAAGAAATTGCATAACAACATTTTGGGTGCTTTTTTTTTACCAGGATTCTATGTAAAAATGAAACATTTTCAGCTAAAATTGCAGATTGTTGGAAAAAAAATGTTTAGTTCATTTTCACACAGCCCAACGCTAAAAAATTTGTGACACACTGTGGGGTCGATATGCTCACTACAAAAAAAAAAAAACAGCTACAACACACCTGAAATATTTTCCTTAAGGGGTGTAGTTTTTCCAAAATGGGGTCTATTTAGGGGAGTTTAATAAGTTTAGTACTTAGGGGGGCCCTGCAAACCTGAAATATGGCGCCAAAATAAAATCGTAATGAAAATTAGACCCCAGAGTCCGGTAGGTGCTCTCCAATTTCTGGGGGTTGTGATTGAGCCAAATAGTGCACCTAGGGCCACATATGAATCTTCTGAAAACGACAGAATCAGGATTCAATATAAAGTTGCATTTCCCTGATCACCATTTACCGTATTCAGTGAAAATGTATAAAGATTTGAAAATCTGCAGAAAAAAGTGAAATTTTGAAATTTCCATTTCCAATTTGCTTTAAATCCCTGTGAAACACCTAATAGGTTTAATAAACTTCCTAAATGCTGTTTTGAATACATTAAGATGTGTAGTTTTCTTAGTATGAAGTCCTTTATGTGGGTACGCTAACATATCAGGCCAATCAAGTCACGTTAGAACTGGACTGGTCCCTAAAAAAATGTATAATTGCAAATTTCTTGACATTTTGAAAATTACTACAAATTTGCTAAGCCCCTAATGGTCATAAAAAAAGGACATTTAAAAAAATGATGCAAACTCCAGCAAGACATATGTGAAAGCTAGTTAAAAAACTATATTTGAGTGGAATTAAGTAATCTGTCTTACATGCAGAAATTTTTTGAATTTGAAATTGGTACATTTTTTTAATTTTTTCACGATATTTAAATATTTTTCACAAATAAACCAGCAATTTTTGGATTCCAAAATTTATTTCTATCTTAAATCACAATGTGTCCAACTATAAAACATTCCTGAATCACATGGATAGGTTAAAAGTGTCAAAAAGTTATTCTGACATAAAGTGGCAGATGCCAGATTTAAAAAATGGGGCTCTGTCAGAGAGGCCAAAACTGGCTCCGGTGGTAACAGGTTAATGTGCTTCTGATTAGGTGATCACCTGAACCAAATTTTATTTAATGAAGGAAAGTATAAAAAAAAACACTGCTGTGGTCTTCACAATCCCTTGCAATAGGAACAAGCTGATGGCAAAACAAGTGCTAGGAAAGACCAAAAAGATATTTGAAATGAAAAAAAAAATCATGGTTATTCCCAAAAATTGAATTCTGAACTCTTCCTGACTTAAAACATTATTCTTATTGTTTTTCAAAATAAATATAAATCTATTTTATTGCATTATTTAAGTCTGACAGCACTTGCTTCTTTTTTAATTTTTTTGAAGATTACTCATTTACTGCCCAAATAAATAAAAAAATTTTATGCTTTGAATTTCGTAGACATGTTGTCAGTAGTTATATTATATTAATAACAATTTTACATTGTTTCTTCTAAAAATTTACCATTGAAGAAAGAAAAATCAGACCGAATGAAAATTTTGCAGTGGTCTCTTAATTTTTTCCAGAGCTGTATTTCACACGTTTATTTATTTTAATGTGGTTGATTATGGCATACAGTTAATGAAAACCCAATATTCAGTATATCCAGAATGATAGAATTGATCCCAACTTGAAAAAAATTTATTGTAAATTCAGAAATGTGGCCTACTGAACGGAATGTACAGTGGTTTCCCAACATACAATGATCGTGCCTGGAACACTATTAATAATAATCTTTATTTAAATAGTCCAACCAATTCCGCATCACCTTTACAATGTAAAAGTGATATTGTATGAAAACCATAACCTATAATAAAACTGGTAATTGGTTCCAAAGCCCAAAAATGTCACCCAACAAAATGCAAGCTAAAGATTAAATAAAACAAAGTGGATAACTAATATAGATAAAGCAAGTCCTTACATATAACAGTAAGAAGAAGCTGCTGGAAGCTAGAAATCACTTTTTTAGTTTTTTATGATAGAAAGCTTCTTTGCATCATGTACTTTATATACAATGTACCACAAAAAAATAAAATGGAGCCACCTTCACCTGGTGCCCAGAGGAGTCACTCATGTAAAGAGCAGTACAGAAAATGTAATACTGCACTATTCTGTAGAGAGGAGCTTCAAGACCGCCAATTACTGTATGCACTTCACTAATATAGATGTTTTACAAGTAAAATGTTCATCCTAATTGGAGGATCAGTGTCTGGAATAATTGGTATTTAAACCATACTCAACATACAATGTCCCAGGAATGACCACTCAATATTTTGTCAGGGTTCCTCTTGCCATCAGTGTGGCGTGACATGGAGACAATCAGCCTGTGACACTGCTGAGGTGTTATGGAAGCCCAGGTTGCCTTGATAGCGTCGCTCAGCTTGGCTTACATTTTTGTGTTTTTCATCACAGATTCTCTATGGAGTTTAGGTCAGGCAAGTTTGCTGGCCAATCAAGCACAGTGATGCCCTGGTTATTAAACCAGGTATTGGTGCATTTGGCAGTCTGGGCAGCTGCCAGGTCCTCCTGGAAAATTAATCAACGTCTCCATAAAGCTTCTCAGCAGAGAGAAGCATGAAGAGCTCTAAAATTTCCTGGTACATGGCTGCGCTGAATTTGCACTTGATATAACACAGTGGACTAACATCAGCAGATGTCATGGCTTCCCAAACCATCACTGACTGTGGAAACTTCACACTGGAACGCAAGCAACTTGGATTGTGGCTTCTCCATTCTTCCTCAAGACTCTGGTACATGATTTCACAAAAAAATGCAAAATTTACTTTTCTCTGAAAACAGGACTTTGGACATTGAGCAGCAGTCCAGTCCTTTTTCTCCTTATCCCAGATAAGATGCTTCTGACGGTGTCTCTGGGTCATGAGAGGCTTGACACAAGGAATGCGACAGTTATAGCCCACGTCCTGGATACGTCTGTGTGTGGTGGAAGCTCTAGCCGTAGTCCACTCATTGTGAATCTTCCCCAAATTCTTGAATGGGCTTTTCTTGACAATCCTTTCAAGGCTGCGTTCCTCACTGTTGCTTGTGCACCTTTTTCCTTCCACACACTCTTTCACTAATATCTTTGATACAGCACTCTGAGTACAGTCAGCTTCTCTAGCACTGACCTTTTGTGGCTTATCCATTCAAAAGGTCAATGACTGTCTTCTGGACAACTGTCAAGTCAGCAGCCTTCCCCATGATTGTGCAGCCTACTGAACCAGACTGGGGGACCATTTAAAGGCTTAGGGAACCTTTTGGTGAGTAACACCATGAATCAACAATATTGATGTTTCTAACATTATTCTAATTTTCCGAAATACAGAATTTTGGGTTTTCATTAACTGTAAGCCATAATCATCCACATTAAAGAAAATAAATGCTCAAAATATATTGCTCTGTGTGAAATGAGTCTATACAATATATGGGTTTCTCTATTTCACTTGAACTACAGACATAAATTAACTTTTGATAATATTCTAATTTTTTGAGATGCACTAGTAAACCTACATATCACAGAGCACGAGCTCCCTCTAGTCACATCCTGCTCTCAGATAGGGGAGCATAAATCACCTGGCAGGTTTACTTTAAGTACATGACCTTGTTATGGATGTGTGTGTATAGATGTATAAAATGTTTGACAAAGAAATATTCCCTTACTGTATCTAAACCCTGGTGTCTCATATTTGATATGGAGACAGGTCAAGGATAATTCTGTAGAAACATTGCTTCTGTGGCAAAATCTAGTGTTTTATGGGTTAATGAACTTACGTTAATAAGAAGCTTAAAACAAAGGGAAACGTCACTTCATAGTGTAAAATTTTTAATGGTAAAAACAGGCAATGGAATAAAAGTGATGTCGATTATGCTCACTTTATGACGTTGCGCTAAGTGTACAATACCTTTACATACGTACAAAATATCAGCTGCTGCCTTCCACCACTTGGGTCACTTGGTATTGCTGCTATTGTGGCCATGTAGTGTATCAGGAAGAAGACGAAGATAAACCAGTCTTCTTGGAGACGTTGCTATAAAAGAATTCCAGCCGGGTTAAAGGTGTGTATCAAGCTTTCTTTTATTTTGCCTTGAGATATGCAGGGTGCATAAAGGAACCACCTGGCTATGGTTATTGTGAAGCATCCCTCTTCAAGGAAAAATACACATGCAGTGATCCTTTCAGTAGCAAAATCTTGGTCAGCATTATTAGACTCTGAATTTCTCCTGTCCTTTCATTTATAACTCTTTTTTTACCCCTTTTGGTTTATACATAATGACATGCTTACATTATGCTATGTATTTTATCAGACTGGGTTATGTTATTGGGCATATTTCAATTTGTAATGGTCCGGGGGCCGGACTGGGACCAAAAAAACAGCCCTGCACAAAATGCCCAACCAGCCCACATACAGTATCCCGCCGCCTCTCCCCACATACAATATCCGCCAGTTCCGCCATCATAAAAATAACCAACCACTATACACACCACAAGAAAGTTTAAAATTGCGCAGGAAATCACAGGGTTAGGGAACAAAGGCGTAAAGTTGTTTTACAATTAGGGACAAGTTGTAACGCTGCCACAATAACAAGCGTTGATATAACTTACAATACCCTACGTGTGACCAAATCACCAAGTGGTCACCATCCACATGACAATGAATACAGCAATGATCCAACATATGATAATAACCCCGGACAACCCAGGGACTCACAGGAGACTGCTTATCTGTTTTATAGTCGCATTCTATTCCCTTTTTCCTTCACCATCCGGTCCAGACCGCCCATGAATGACTTCTCCAGCCATAACTCTGCAGATTTACCACACACACATCTTAGACATTCTCAAATTTTCCCGCAGCTCTTTACCTCACGTCCCACCTGTGTACAAAGCTCCCAAATGGTTATAATGACCCTTGTGTCCCTAACGGTTTATGGCTTTTTCACAGGAGTTTTACTCCGTGTTACAAGTGCTTTTTAGGATCCATCTTGGGGTCCGCACTGTCGGTCCCCAAGACGGATCTAACAATTAGCAGCAAGATTCTCACTGCTGTCTATGCTGAACACGCAGCGGCGTTCACATGAGGGATCTGCAATATGCAATTCTTTTCAAGACGGAGCGGAGCTGAGCTTTTGAAACACACAGCGGCAATCCCTCATGTGAACGCCGCTGCGTGTTCGGCATAGACTGGCAGTGGAATCTACTGCTAATTGTTTAGATCCGTCTTGGGGACTGACAGAGAGAACCCAAGGAACGGAATCCATAAAGCACTTTGTAACATCTGAGTGTATATCCGTGTGAACACAGCCCTAAAGTATCCACAGACAGCTCTGGGGCTTCCTCTTCTGTACACAGTCTAAATTGTTTTTGTTTCCTTATATAATAGGTAAGGTTACCCTTCACACAGGACAAAGGTACACTGCTAATTAAGTAAAATAGGTAGACCCCCTTTTGGGTAGGGGTAGGTAATTTTAGGCAGGAGGAAGGTAAGAATATAGGCGGCCCAATTAGGTTAGGTAGGTAGTATACATAATAAAGGGCTGATAAAATAGGCCCCTAAAGGTAGGCACACCACTCCACAACCTTTTTTTTTGGCATCCACAGTCTGGATAGCTAGGCTGACCAGCGGGGCTATCTGGTAAGGCCTGGGGAGGAGAGGGGCTAGCTGACCATACGAGGGTAGCTGATGGAGGTGAGGGGCTAGCTGACCAGAGGGGCTAGCTGCTGAGGCTTGGGGGGAGGTGAAAGGCTAGCTGACCAGAGGTGGCTACTGCAGAGGCCTGGGGGAGGTGAAAGGCTAGCTGACCAGAGGGGCTAGCTGCTGAGGTGAGGGGCGAGCTGACCAGAGGGGCTAGCTGCTGAGGCCTGGGGGGAGGTGAGGGGCTAGCTGACCAGAGTGGCTAGGGGGGCTGTGCTGAGGCCTGGGGGGAAAGGTGAATGGGCTAGTGTGAGGCCTGGGGGGGGAGGTGAGGGGCTAGCTGCTGAGGCCTGGGTGGAGGTGAGGGGCTAGCTGCTGAGGCCTGGGGGAGGGGAGGGGCTAGCTGTGAGGCCGGGGGGGAGGTGAGGGGCTAGTTGCTGAGGCCGGGGGGGAGTGAGGGGCTAGCTGACCAGAGGGGCTAGCAGCTTGAAGGCCTGGGGGGAGGTGAGGGGCTAGCGCCGAGGCCCTCATGGGGGGAGGTGAGGGGCTAGCTGCTGAGGCCTGGGGGGGAGGTGAGGGGCTAGGATGTGAGGCCTGGGGGAGGGACGGTGAGGGGCTAGCTGTTGAGTATAAAGTAAAAGAGGTGGTATACGGCAACCTCTCAGTACCAGAGTCTGAATAGAAGTTTACAAATTAGCACCAATCGATTCACTTGGACAGTAAACTTAAATTATACTTTTAATAATTATATTAAAATATATGTATGCAAAAGTAGAGGAAATAACACCTTGTGCTACTAAAATATAGAGGTAAATAATGGCCAAAATTAAAATGACCCTATATCACTATATACCACTAACTGCCAAATGGTGAAAAAGCAAGGACAAACGTCCTGATAAGACGACCCCGCAGGAACCTAACTAAAAACACCATGTTGCCCCTATTAGTGATAACAAAATGGTGAAAATGTGAAGGAAAAACAATATATAAAGAGATAAACCCGACGCGTTTACTTTTCTCAAAGTAGATATGAGACTTCCTCAGGGGTTAAATGAATAGCAACCATGAAAAAGTCACTAACAGGTTAATGCACAGTGTCTTCCCTCTTGAAATCCAAAACATTTAATAAATGTAAGTAAGCCCGTGACTTTTGAGAAAGAAAACGGTCGGGGGGGGGGGGGCTTCTGCTGAGGGCCTGGGGGGGAGGTGAAGGGATAGCTGCTGAGGCTGGGGGGAGGTTGAAGGGCTAGGCTGCTGAGGCCTGGGGGGAGGTGAGGGGCTAGCTGCTGTGGCCTGGGGGGCGGTGAGGGGCTGGCTGATAGAGCCCCAATAATAAAGTTAAAGCCACTTACTAGCTGGATGGATCAGTCTTCTGCAGCTTCTCTCATAGGCAGGAAGGGAAGTTATATCTCCGCGTCCTTGCGGGCAGTCAGTGCTCTTCTGCACTGAGCACGGAAGTGGCCTGGCCCGCCCCTGAGGGGCCTCACTGAGCTGTGCTGCTGCCCGAGCCTCACTCCTCCTGCGCTGCCACACTGAGAGGAGCGGCCGCTGCGGAGCTGGCTGGCAGCATCAGGAATCCCGGACAGACCTGACTCAAGATGCTGCCAGTATGAACACTGAGGCGTGGAGCGGCCCCTAGCGGCAGTCGTGGCCTCCGCAGCTCCTTATTCTCTGCTGCCAGCCCTGGACATAATACTTTAGCCGCCCATCACGGCGGCTGCGGCCCTCACAGCGACGCTGCTCACCTGGAAGATCAGGAAGGACCAACACCTATCAAAAATCAGGGCTATATCTACTATAATTCTGGGCAAAACTTTGAGCATAGATCAATAAACGCCTACCAAAAATAAGTTTTACCAATATAATTATTATTGAAAATAGACAAGACCTATTAATAAAAATACATGTTAATAAGATGACAAGGAAACTATCATAAAATAGCACAACCTATTGCCTTCCATCTCAATACATAGGGTCAAGCATAGGTATAGTAGTTATGTTAGAGCTAGTATAAAACATTTATACCAGAAATCTATGTATTATGAACATTTAGTAATAAATAACAAATACCTAACCTTAATGAAAGACGCTGTAAGCAGTAAAGCCCCACTGGGTTGATGGATAGGGTATAGGAAGCGCTCCCCAACGCGCGTTTCGCAGTGCGCTTCGTCCGGGGGTATGTTTGTAATGTTTAGATCTGAACATATTATATAGAAAAGCCAAAGCCAGGTCCCGCCTCCCTCAAAAATATGTTCTACCCTAATAAGGAGATGGACCTTTTTTTTTGCGTGGCTGATGAGTTGGCCGTTTTTTTGAGTAAAATTTTTGGGGGGAACAAGACTTTATAATTGCTTTTGAAATCCGTTTTTTGGAAGGCAGGTGAAGAAAATACTGCAATCCTAGCAGTGTTTTTTATTTTTATTTTTAATATCGTCACCGTGCAGTATCCGTGGACAAGTTATTTTTACTCTGTGGGTTGAGACGATTACGGTGATACCCAATTTATGTAGTTTTTTTTATATTTGGAAAGCACATTTTTTTGAAAAAAAAGTGTTTTTATTGTGTAAAACTATATTTATGCATCGCTATCTTCTAATAGCAGAAACTTTTTAATATTTCCGTATACAGAGCCTGTGTAAGGACTTTTTTTTTGCGGGTTGAATTGACGTTGTTTTTAATTATTGGGGGGGGGGGCCATCACTTTGATGTTTGATATGAGTTTTTGATACTTTTATTCCATTTATGTTGCCTGCAGGATGAACACAAAATCGCAATTCTGTGACTGTTTTTTGCGGTGGGTTTTTTTTAGGCGTTCACCGTAGGGTTAATTAACATGAAGATTTATAGGGTTGGGTGTCGTTAACGCATGCGGTGATACCAAATAAGGGTACTTTATTTATTTTTGATCTCTTTTTGGGGCGATTGGCTTTGTAAAGGGTGAAAAGGGCGGTGTACGTGTTTTTATTTTAGTTTTTTTTGTTTGTGTTTTACTTTTTTACACTTTTTTTTTACTTTTTTCACACCTTTTTACACTTTTACCCGAGGGGGGATTGCATGATAGATGTCAGATCGTTCATGCAATAGGGAGATCAGCATCAGATTATAGCTGTATGCTGGGTTCTCATGGACAACTGTCTGTCACGCTGCCAACAAGCATTGTGGGCATCGTGACGTCACCAGACAAACCCGGATGCTGTCATTCAGCGTCCGGGCTGTCCGGTAGGAGTTCAGTACCGGCGCTCAGCGCCGTTACTGCGCCGGGATCGGCGGGCAGCAGGATCTCACTCTTGCCGCCCGCAGCTGCGATGTCGCGACCACGATGTCGCGACATCGGGGTGTTAATCCCCCGGGGGCCGGAGATTCACTCCGGCGTGGGGGATGCGGCATGTGCCCAGCGGTAATATACCGCCGGTTCCATGCCGCGATCTTGCGCGCTCACGCTGTGAGCGCGCAAGATCGCTTGAACGTACTCATTCGGCATTTGCGGTGGAACCCCTACCCGACATTGCCGTATGAGTACGACAAATGTCGGTAAGGGGTTAAAGATCTTACAAAAACGACTCACTTTGCAATATATGTTCATAAACAGTGTCCTACCTATTCCTAGATATCCCCTCTTGTATGGGCTTCATCAGCTCCTCAGGTTGCTATTGCAACAGACCTGTTTACTCTCTCACGATAGGCTGCCAGGTCTGGTTGCTATAGCTACAGACCTGGCTTCTACTGCATCCTAGTAGAAGCCCGTAAAATCCGCTGAATTCAAAGTTGAAAAACAAGAAAAACTGAATGAGGTAAGATGAATCAATGTACTGAGACAACCCCTTTAAGATATTCAAGTAGTTATGAGGAAAGGTTAAAAGAACTAAACTTATTTAATCTTGAGAAACGACGGCTATTTCATGGTTGGGGAGGGATTAATGCAAATTGACGTATCTTTATGTCATGTGAACCTATGGACACCGCACAAAAGAAGTTGTGGTGACTGGAGGAAGTTGGCTGTTGTCCCTGACAGCAGACCGTCTTCCCATTGTATAACGAACACACAAGCCATGAGTCTTTAGGTATACCACTGGTTTGGTCTATAGAGGGCTTCATTAATGTCCTCTTCTTATAACTTCTTCACATATTCTTGACCAACCATAATTTTCAATAAACTTCCATTATTGAACGATGCATATTTTATTTTTCAGCATCTTATCCATTTACAAAAGACAATGTAATTGTGATATACTTAAAGGGGTTGTTTCAATACATTAAATGGTCTTCAGAATAAGGGGACAGTGAAAACAAGCAACTCTGCAATTGGATGTCATTTGCAAAGCTGTCTTGTTTTCACAGGTCGCTTTTCTTTCGTTTTTTATAAACACTGTTCACAGTGGAGGTAGGATTCCACATCCTTTTCATTTCATTGGCTGACGGCTCTCTACTAATTCACATTCTGTATGGCCCCGGTCGTATTCACATGGAGTCGTGCATTCTGCCTCTCTCACTAGAATACGGGCCGGCAGCTCATTTCACTTGCACAGCTAGCAAGCTGCACAGTATCATGCAGCTGCTTCTTACAATCAGAAAATGCAGAATTGTTTATCGGTTACCTAAGTTGTAAACATAGACGGAGCATTAGGCTTGCCTCTCGTACTCAGAATTAAAATGGGGCCGGCAGCATTTCACTCTGCACAGCCAGAAGAAACACACTAACACTGCAGCTGTTTCTACAATCAGAAAACAGCAGAATTGTGCTCGGTGCCTAATGCTCCTGCGTGTAAACATAGAAAGGAGACAGATCTGTGATCTGCTCTGGATGAGTTCATAGAAGACTGGATTCAACTGTAACAAACCTCCAGCTGTGAGAGGAGAAGAGATCAGTGCTCTTGAGTCATTGAAGACTGTCTACACTGAATGCAGGGCTGTGGTATGTAAACAAACAGCTCTTACAAAATAAGACTGCATAGGGAGAGGAACGACTCAGTGACATGTGGACTCAGAGAGAGGGGGGGGGAATGCTATCCCCTCCCACTGATCTCAGACAAACACACTGACTCGGCAGAGAGCATGAACAGTGAAGGGGGGGATGATGTCTTCCCCCTTCAGTTAAGAAACACCCAGCTGGGAGGGGAAGAAACGCCCCTGGATTTGAGGAACTGAGAAACTGAAAGTATAATGAAACAGGTGAACTGATGAAGTGATAAATCCCCTTTAAGTTAAAGACAGGAATCAACGTCCTTGTGCATCTGTGCACCAATTCACTCCAGTCTGGATAGTGAGGAGAAACCTGGACAACGGCTGCCGTACACACCTGTGCAACGTTTCAAAGGCATTATTATTATTATTTATTTTAGAGCGCCCTTGCTTCCACGGTGCTGTAGATTTGGGTTGCATACATAATATAGGTCAAACAAGTACAAAGGTGATGATTAACAACTAACAACTGGTACAGAAGGAGAGAGGTCCCTGCCCATGAGGGCTTACAGTCTACAAGGAAGGTGGGAAGAGACAGAAGGTGAGGCATGCCTTCTTTCTCAGTAAATGTGAAGAAGCAGATCATCTTCCGTCAATGCCTAGGGGGGCAGCGGTGCTCCCCCATATTTGCAATTGCTGTGATTGGCCGTTCTAATCAGAATGGTGGATCGTGACATTTCCAATGAAGAAATAATCCTGCTGGAACAGGAAATGATGGTAACTGGTGCTGTTTTACACAATACCAAACAAGGAGAAAATGAGGCAGTGATTTTGGTACCACCACCCTCTTGGCTGCGATTGGTGGGTCTGTGTCGACCGATCATAGCCATTGTTCGAGGGTTAAATTAGCATTCACCGCCCTGTGCTGCCATTCTGTTCAGGAACAGCGTGCAGAGCAATGTCCGTACCTTACTGATGGTCTAATGATTCTTTTTCTTTTTTTTTTTAGAAATGTATTTATTGAAATTTTCAAAATACAATAAAGAGATGACAATAAGAACAAAAAAAACTTTTTCACTGAATCATCACATGTCTGGGAAAAAATAAAACAAGAAGAGAAACATGAAACAGCAATAGACAATTTAAAGGGATATGCAAACTCTAGTCAAGCAGTGTCATCAAGATATTATTGCTTTGGTTAGAATAGAACCTCTGTTCAGAGGGGTATGATATACATAGTCTTGTATGCATTTCTATCGTGCAGGGAAGGAAAATACTTTTGGCGTTAATATGTCCTAGATCTAACAGCGTGTGATGTTGAAAGACCTCCCATATCTTACTAAAATGAGATCATAGCAAAACAAGAACAAATCAGAACTACTTGTAAATTAGATTAAATTCAAACTAAAAAAAATAAAAAACTAAACTAAACTAATCCACCAAGACGAGCTGTGGTTAGGGCATCAAGTCAAAATAGGTTAGCTATAGGGCGATTCCACCTTATTTTGTCGTAAATCAAGATCAGTGTTAGTGTCAGTGCCTCCCGTCTCAAGAGCATCAGGCGCCTGGTAATTCACGGGTATGTGCAGCTTAACCACTCAATCTGAGGCATCCCAATGTATCAGTCATCTCTCCCTCTAAATACCATTTAGTAAGCCGAAAGGGGGTGACCAGATGTGTTATTTCTTCGGCAGTAAGAAAGTGCGCTACAAAAGGTGTCCAACGTCTAAAGAAGCCTTCCGTACGAGTCTCTTTGGCCATTTCCACCTCTACCCGTTCTATGTGTAGGTAATGTTTTACTTGCCCCCAAACCTCCCCGACGTCTGGAGGCTTATCTTCCAACCAGTGGTTTAAAAGGCCTCTCTTTGCAGCCAACAGGACAACGTGGAGCAAGCTATGAAGTCTTTCTATGCCAGAAAAGTCATGGAACAGGAATATTTTTGGCGTGAGGGGACAGGCCAAACCCCACTTCTGTTTCAAAATAGTGTGTAATTGTGTCCAAAATGATTGTGAGCTAGGGCAGCTCCACATACCATGCAATAGGTCTGATTTGGGTAGCAGGCATTTGGGACAGGCGATCTTGCGATGTGGGGCATTTGGGTGGGGGGGTATATTAAAGCCATAGATGGCATGATGGACAAACGGAAGTGGGATCCCCTCCATTTTTCATTTATAAGAGATTTAAATATTCCATTCCACCCTTTCAGAACCGTATGTGATATGTCCAGGTCTGGGAACTCCTTTCTCCCATCTGGAGAACAAGGTAGATTCCTTTCTCTGGGCATCCAGGTTCCGGAGTTTTGCATATAGTATGGATAAGGAGTGGGTGGTAGATGAGGTTCCAATAAGGTCGTCAAAAGGGTTCGTAGGAAACTCTTGATTGACCTGAACCACCCTTGACTTCAGAAAGCCC
>JAODAL010059538.1:0-21421 GCA_025379985.1 Phyllomedusa bahiana
CTCATGCTGTGGCCCAGGACAGGGTATACAATGCAGTGAAACTAAAAGGTGGTTTAAAGCCCTCCTTTTTCCCGGCACTTTTTAATCTGTGGGTCAGACAGGTTTAAGGGTCATGCTGCTTTCCAGGACAGGTATATTCAATGTCCAGTTCAAGTAAGATGATGATTGAAATCATACTGCCTTCTGGCACTTTTTAATTTGTGGGTGATGCAGGTTTAAGGGTCATGCTGTGGTACAAGACAGGGATAGTTGAATGTTGTGTGTTTTTTTTCTGTGGCTTTTAAAACCCTAAGTGTGTTGCCTAAGATGTAGCAGGTATCCATTTGACTGTTGTGGATGTTAATTCCAGCTTCTCCAGCCCTGTTTGGGTTTAAGAATGAAGTTGTTGTTGCTCTCAAATAGACTTTAATGGTCATCGCTCATAATCGACTGCTCACCATCGAAAAACCTTATCGATTGTGGCCGACTATCGACTATCGCCCGATGTCGATAGCCAACGTAATTGCTCAACACTAGTCGCCACGTCTCCAGTCCCCTGTCCAGACAGATCTTTCAGCATCTGTTCCAGGACATGAAGCAGTGGAATGACGTTATTCATCCCGTAGTCCTGGTGACTGACAAATAACGTTGCCTCCTCAAATGACCTCAACAAAACGGCAGGTGTCACGCATGAGCTGCCACTGGCTGACATCAAGTTACACAGGGGAGTACTTCTGTCTGCCTGGATCATCAAAAAATCGTTAATGGCCTTTCTCTGTTCATACAGTCGATCCAACATGTGCATGCTGGAATTCCAAGGGGCGGAAATATCGCATATCAGAATATGTTGGGGGAGGCTGTTCTGCCGCTGCAACTCGAGGAGGGTGTTCCCTGGCTTTGTAGGAATGGATGAAATGCCCTTGCACGTTTCTGACCATTTTCAGAATTTCTGAAGATGGTGGAAGACTTCAGGAACCTTTCACAACCGATTGAACACATGCGCCATTTAAAAGGGGGCATGGACCATCCCTCCTCGGTGCAGCGCGGACACCATGTTCCCCCCATTGTCCATCACCATGGTTCCGTTTGCAGTTGGCTCGGAGGGAAAACCACACATCGATTTCTTGCGCATGACGCGGAGCGTTGCTCCCCTATGTGACTTCGGTTCGCGAAGGGCAAGCGGTGTAGAAAATGCGTGACACGCTGTGCCCTACACATGTGTTATTATGGAGCAGTAATTGTGGAGGCTTAGATAGTGGTGGTGGTGGAGGAGGAGGAGGCGGACATTGGAGCAGGAGCCGCAGTTTCACAACGTGGAGGAGAAAGCGCCGTCTCCTGTCCAAGTTGTTGGTGTGCCTGGGCAGGAAGCAAATTCACCCAATGGGCCTTTAAAGGCATGTTACTGGCCCTGACATTTAGTTACAGCTCCATCGTCCGCGCTGCCTTTGCACCTTGGAATTTAAACCGATAAGCTCAAGGACTGGCCCACCTTCTTTATACAATTTATGAAGTGCGGGGTACTGCCTTTTTGGAAAAAATTACGACTTGGAACTTTTATATCTCGGCTCGGCACAAGCCAATTATTTCCCTTTGGGAACGGTACAGAGTCCACCTTTGGAAAGGGAGGGACTGCAATACCAACAACTTGGACAGGAGCACGGTCAGCTTCTGCACCTTAGGATGGTTGCACGCATATTGTTGTCTCTTTGCAAATCGCTCGTGAACGACTGCTGGCGCCATGAGTAGCGAGGAGCAGGAGCATCTGGACCGGGAGATGATATTAAAGAGAAACAGCTCCCTTCTGCAGAGGTGGTGGAGCAAGACTGGCTGCAATGCCATGCGTGCCACTGGGCGCTGCTGCTGCTGCTGTTGCTGCGGCGGCAGGATGGACCACCACATCTGAGCCACGTTTCTCCCCAGGCCACCGGATGGTAAAGCTGATGTGTTGACGCAGGGCCGTGGTGCCAATGTTTGCAACCTGGCCACGCTTCACTTTCTGCCCACAGATTTACATATACCCATATTCGGCTCCTCCGGTGTTTAGCAAAGAACTGCCACACGCGAGTAGCTGATTTTACCGCCAACGCTCGCATGGTGACTACTGCCGCCGCTTCCTCGCTGAGCCCCTGGCCGCTACTTTTCTTGGATGTTTTGAATAGTGTTTTTTTTTTACCCCGTGGCCGCTTGGCTCCCGACCTCACACTGCTGCTATCCTGCTGACTCACGGATACAAACCCCCTTGCTGGCTGCGCCGCTGCCCCGACGCGCAAGCTGACGCCCTCTTCTCCTGACGATGATGAAGCCCTTGCCTCACCCGGCTCCCAGTGCGGTCGGCTACAAACATATCTATTGTGTTTCATCGTCACTGCTGTCCTCATACCTGTCTTGGTATGCAGAGGGCTGGACCCCTCACAACTGACCTCCCATGCCACTCTCCACATCTATACTTTGCGCCTACTGCAAGAAACAGGGGATATTTTGGCCCCATTTCTTCCTGCCAAGTAGCTGTGACTGCCCTCCTCAAATTGTTCATCCTCGCTATTATAGTGGCGCTGAGCCCAGACCACATAGTAGATCTCTGGCTGAGGGAACCGGATGGGACAGAGGCGGGTTGAGGACAGGTGAGGGCCGCTGACCATGCCAACTAAGGGTTGTGTCTGACGTTCCCACCGACACTTGGCTGGGGTTGTTAGATGTCGTCTGGGAGGAAGTGGATGACCTAGTCAACCAATCAAGAACCCTTGGGTTGCTAGTCAGCACACGGCCGCTAGATGACAGCGGCAGTTGTGGCCTCCCAGGAGTGACCCCTGCTGCGACGTCCCCTTGCTGTGCTGCGCCCTGGGCCTGGAAGTTTGTGCCTCTGCCACTCGCAGGTGAAGAGCCTGCCACCTCTCTGTCTGACATACTGTTTGTTCAAAAATGTACAGACACTGTTTGAAAAGGGATATCTGTATATGATAAATACACACCCTGTATTTGACTCCAAATTAACCACTAAGAAGCTTGGGTAACCCTTGGATAAAAAATTTCGCTCCACAAATGGGCAGGAAAAATTGACTTGTTTGTGCCGTTTAAAAACTCTGTGTATTTTACTGAATATAAACAGGCTTAATTAACCTTCGGATATGAATTATGCTACAGAATTTCTTCTGTGGGGGTTTGAAAAACAAAGTTTCTTTAATGAGTACAATAAGAAAAACACTTTTAACCATTAGGCTGCAAATTGCGCAAAAGAATTGAGCAGCAAAAAACTCCAGCTTTGTAGCGTGTGTTTCAATGGCGTGTTATTTTACGCTACACAACAAGAGGAAAAAATTGTAATTAACCTTCGCTTGTGAATTATGTACAGGAAAAATGTATTTTTTGGAGGGGAAAAAGACGGTTTATTTTAGTCACCACAACAGCAGAAAAACGCTTAATTAACCCCTGGATGTAAATGGCGCAAAAGAATTGAGCAACCACAAACTACCAGCTTTGTAGAGTGTTACAATGGTGTGTTTTTTACGCTAAACAACAAGAGAAAAAAATTGTAATTAACCTTTGCTTGTGAATTATGCTACAGGAAAAATGTATTTTTTGGCGGTGAAATAAACGTTTTCTTTTAGTCACCACAGCAGCAGAACAACGCTTAATTAACCCTTGGATGTAAATTGTGCAAAATAATTGAGCAACCAAAAACTACGAGCTTTGTAACGTGTTACAATGGCGTGTTTTTTACGCTACACAACCAGAGGAAAACTTGTAATTAACCTTCGCTTGTGAATTATGCTACAGGAAAAATGTATTTTTTGGCGGTGAAATAAACGTTTTCTTTTAGTCATCACAGCAGCATAACAACACTTAATTAACCCCTGGATGTAAATTTCGCAAAAGACTTGAGCAGCCAAAAACTACCAGCTTTGTAGCATGTTACAATGGCATGTATTTTACGCTACAGAACAAGAGAAAAAATTGTAATGAACCTTCGCTTGTGAAGTATGCTACAGGTAAAAAAAAAAAAATTTTGGGCGGTGAAAAAAATGGTTTATTTTAGTCACCACAACTGCAGAACAACGCTTATTTAACCCCTGGATGTAAATTGCGCAAAAGAATTGAGCAACCAAAAACTACCAGCTTTGTTAGCGTGTTACAATGGTTTTTTTTTACGCTAAACAAAAAGAGAAAAAAAATTGTAATTAAACCTTCGCTTGTGAATTATGCTACAGGAAAAATGTATTTTTTGGCGATGAAATAAACGTTTTTTTTAGTCACCACAGCAGCAGAAAACGTTTAAATTAAACCTGGATGTAAATTGTGCAAAAGATTGAGCGGGCCAAAAAACTCGAGCTTTTTTAGCGTGTTACAATGGTGTGTATTTTACGCTACAAAAGGGAGAAAAAATTGTAATTAACCTTCGCTGGTGAAATATGCTATAGGAAAAAAAAAATTTTGGGCGGTGAAAAAAAAATGGTTTATTTTATCACCACAACTGCAAAAACAACGCTTTTTTTAAACCCCTGGTGTAAATTGCGCAAAAGAATTGAGCAACCAAAAACTACCAGTTTTTGTAGGAGTTACAATTGCGGTTTTTTACGCTAAACAAGAAGAGAAAAAATTGTAGTATTGACCTTCACTTGTGAATTTATGCTAAAAGAAAAAATGTATTTTTTGGCAAATGAAATAAACGTTTTTTTTTAGTCACCACAGCAGCAGAACAACGTTTAAATTTTAACCACTGGATGTAAATTGTGCAAAAAGAATTGAGCAGCCCAAAAATACGAGCTTTGTAGCGTTTTTACAATGGTGTGTATTTTACGCTACACAAGAGAAAAAATTGTAATTAACCTTCGATTGTGAATTATGATACAGGAAAAATGTATTTTTTGGCGGTGAAATAAATGGTTTTTTTTAGTCACCACAGCAGCAGAACAACGATTAATTAACCCTGGATGTAAATTGCGAAAAAAATTTGAGCAACCAAAAACTACGAGCTTTGTAGCTTTGTTACATGGCATGTTTTTTACGCTAAACAACAAGAGAAAAAATTGTAATTAACCTTCGCTTCTGAATTATGCTACAGGAAAAAATTATTTTTTGGCGGTGAAATAGACGGTTTATTTTAGTCAAACACACAGCAGAACAACCTTGATTAACCCCCTGGATGTAAATTGCACAAAAGAATTGAGCAACCAAAAACTACCAGCTTTGTAGGTGTTACAATGGAGTGTTTTCTACGCTAAAAAACAAGAGAAAAAAATTGTAAATTAACCTTCGCTTGTGAATTATGCTAAAGGAAAAATGTATTTTTTGGCGGTGAAAAATAAACATTTTCTGTTAGTCACCACAGCAGCAGAAAAAACGTTTAAATTTAACCCCTGGATGTAAATTGCGCAAAAGAATTGAGCAGCCAAAATGAAGTGGTTTTTGTTATTGTAAAAACGCTGTTTCTTTAAATGAATACACAGGAACAGCTTAGATCACCTTTTGGATATTCAATGTGCTGTGAGCAGATAGCATTAAAATGTATTTTGCAGCGCACTGGAACATACTGGACTTCAGATCCAATACCCCACAAAATCAGAAATAGAACGTTAAGAGAAGCAGTCTCTGAGACAAGCTGAGACACCCTTCCAAAAATCGATGGATAAAAATGAGTTCTTTAGTATCAGCTATCATAGCAGCCGCAGGCAGCACCTTCCCTAATCAGTACAGTGAGAGTGGTATGAGCTCCCAGCGTCGCGCCCGGACTTATATAGTGCGGTGACGTAAACAGAATCCCCGCCGGTTTTCTGATTGGCTTCATCTCTGCATATGTCTTGTAGACTATGCCCTTCTTCCTCCCAGATTTCTTTGCCCCATGTAACGTCATGTGCTCGCAGCCATTTTATCAATCAAAAGCACACTTCGTTCACGCGAAGTACCCCAAACTTCGACTTCGTTCTGAACCGAAGTTTTCCTGAAATTCTAAACGAATTCCACTTCGTTAGAATCGATTCGCCCATCTCTAGCAATAATATTCCTCCACATATATAGTATACATATCTTCACGCGGTACAGCATATACTCACATACACTTATAAGTGGTGCTCAGTGAGTTAAAAAAGAAGACAGTCACTTCCAAGAAAAAATAAAAAGAAAGCTTCACGGCACTCCCCAATGGTAGTGTGATTAAAATCTTAACTTTATTCGGTAATTGTCTCCATGTTAAGACACACGGATATCCAAGACCACGGGTAAGCTTGGCAGACGGCAACGTGTTTCGCGTGGATTCCAGCTTCTCTAGCTTAGGGGTTACACGCGAAACAGCTGTTGTCGGTCTGTCAAGCTTAGCGTGGTCTTGGATATCCCGTGTGTCTTAACATGGAGACAAGTTACCGAATAAAGTAAGATTTTAATCACACTACCTTGGTGAGTGCCGTGAAGCTTTCTTTTTATTTTTTCTTGCATTGGAATAACCATTCTTTGCACCATTGGACAGCTATTGAAAATTCATCGTTATTCCCAGGCTCCGTTAAGGACCACCTATTGGCAATACTATTTTCCCCAATTTTCCTCTTCACAATATGTTTTACCTTCTATCCAGCATTTACTCCAGAGTGGCTACAGTATATATTGAAGAAAAGTAGACTTTATGTTGATAAGCAATATTGCCTCTTTCCATGCTTTATGGAGCCATTCCAGACATTCATCTGGAGCAATGGATTACTAAATGGGTCTTTGTGATCGGAGATCTATTTTCTGACAGGGTTTTTAGGTCATTTGCGTATCTATCTTCTCAATGCTCACTGCCAAATTCACAATTTTATGTTTACCTGCAAATTAGACATGCAATTTCCTCTATGTCCACCTTACACTCTACTTTGCCTAAATCCCTTTTCCACCGTTTTCTTCTGGAAGACAATCGTCGCATGAAAGGACTCTCAGCCACCTACTTCACTTTGATGGAAACAGGCTGTGATAATAAACCTGACTATATGATTAAATGGGAATCGGAGATGTCCAAATCTTTCCCGGTTGAAGACTAGTGGAAAGCGGCGATGTCAACCTCTAAGCATTCTAAGTGTATAAATCACATAGCCCTATCTAGAAAAATACATCTCCGCTGGTACCTTATTCCGGTCCGAACTGCCCATATTTTTCCAGGGTCTTCTAGGATGTGTAGGAGGAATTGTGGTGCCGCTGGCTCATTATTGCACATGTAGTGGCTTTGCCCTGTTGTTAGGGGTTTGTGGATGGAGGTAGAAGGTTTGATCCAACATCTATATTGCCCACAGTTTACTCTCACACAAAAACTTGCAATATTAGACGTTGGAATGTGTGAAATTCCTTACTCATACCAAACAGTCCTTCAGCATATCCTGATTGCCACTAGATCCACCATAGCATTTGATTGGAAATCATCACGTACACCAAGCCTCACAAAGGTATTGAATAAGGTCAATATCCAATTTCATAGTGAGATAAATCTTACAATCCCCCCTCACATAGTTTTGAGGCAAAAGAAAAAATGGCGGATTTGGACGATTTCGAACTACGCTACTTGCTAACTTTCGCTCACACTCACATCACTATGTTACTCCACCAAATATTTCCCTGCTACTTCCGCCTAGGAGGAATAGGCTGTTTTTTTGTGGATGGGGACTTATCTGCCCTGATCTGTCACATTGTATATGCTATCTCAGATTTGTTTGACTGATCATACATGGCTTGTTATTGTTTTTCCATGTTTATGTTTTTCCATGTTCTGTTTTGGATCACGAATTACTTCTTGGATTGGTAAAATTTCAATAAAAAATTTAAATGTATAAATAAATAAATCAGAGCCTTTGTCTCCTCTTGGTAAAATAACTGAGTGAATCTACTTCCATGACTGAGTTCCCTTATAGCAATCATGTCAAGGAATCCACTCAAGCCTCACCCTGTTACAGAATTTTCTTAGTTCAATATTCAGTTAAAATCATGCACAAGAAACCAGATATGATTTACTTTTTATCTGAAGTTTATTGTTTGTATTAAGTATTTATACTTGGTAATATGAGGGGGTAAACATGAGTAGAAATATATTATAACATTTAACTAGTATGAAAATGCTAAGGGGCGACATATATGAAAGGGTTTTTCACCCTTTTTCTGGTGTACAATGCACCTAACTGAGCCGGATACAATGTCTAATGCGCCCAATGTATGTGTTAGGTGCATTGTTCGTAAGACTCAACACTTTTGAATGCGCCTAACATGAAGGGGTGTTCTGGGGGCATTCTGGAGGTGTGTCACACCACATTTGTAAGATTAGACACATATATGTATGTGGTTCGGCAAAACTAGGCCCATTACTGCTCGAACAGGCAGACCTATTTCATTGTGGTCTGCCTGACCCTGAGGAGTCGAAGTAAAGCTAGATTTGCTGTAACTGGAAAAAACGTCCAATATTTCTCAACTTACACCAGTACATTAATAGAAAGTAATTTATTATACTGTAATTATCAAACTGTATCAAATTTAATTATTTAAATGTAATGAAAAATGTGATCATATAAAATTTATATAAAATATATATCTCCAAAATAGAGCAATATCTCCTATAAAATGTATTTAAAATTCATAGAATCTTAAACTAATTTTACTTTAAATAACCCACTGACTATGTTGTTCAGATTTTTATATTTAAAATTTTTACTGCATTAAATTTGAAATTTATTTTTGCTGCTCTCACCCTTTATTCTACATACAGCAAGAGCCAGCATAGCACAGGCATTGCTGGGACCTGTGGTCCTCCAAGTAGGATCAGTACCATTGTTTCTATTCACTGACATGCTATACTAATGATTTTTCTCTTGTTTCCAGCCTGTCTATAACCTTAATACATGTTAGGCGCATTACTTATGCGCCTAAGTTCCGTAATGCGCCTAACACACATGTGAGGCGCGTCAAAACTTACACACCATTTATGAACACACAAAAACCACTTTAATACATCAGGCGCATTATACACTGAAAATGAGACTCGACTTCCTGCGTACATGTCGCCCAAGGTGTTAACTATTGTACAAACAGTACATGTAAATAATTTAGCAAATTAGCAATTTTCTTAACTTTGTCATAATTATTTATGCAAGCTATAGCTAGTTATATAAAGAACATGTCTAGTAAAAGCAGACATGATTGTAGTAAATTGAACACCCAGTGATTGGTTTAGTAATATCACAAATATCGTTACATTACAATTTTAATACACTGTAATTTTCACTAACCGTTTAGCAAATATTTTATGTTGCTAAATAAACAGGAACACTGGCCTTTTATCAGACTTTATGGGCCAAAAAAATAAATAATGATAGCTTCAGCCTGGGAGGTATTGTTCTTCTTGGCTAAGAAAAGTAAAAAGCAGAAGCTTTGTGGATCAGATATAGTGGAGAAAAAAAGTATTTAGTCAGCCACCAATTAGTCTCCCACTGAAAAAGATGAGAGAGGCCTGTAATTGACATCATAGGTAGAACATAACTATGAGAGACAAAATGAGAAAACAAATTTAGAAAATCACATTGTCTGATTTGGAAATAATTTATTGGCAAATTATGGTGGAAAATAAGTATTTAGTCACCTACAAACAAGCAAGATTTCTGTCTCTCACAGACCTGTATCTTCTTCTTTAAGAGGCTCCTCTGTCCTCCACTCATTACCTGTAGTAATGGCACCTGCTTGAACTTGTTATCAGTCTACAAGACACCTGTCCACAACCTCAAACATTCACACTCCAAACTCCATGATGGTGACGACCAAAGAGATGTTGAATGACACCAGAAACAAAATTGTAGCCCCGCACCAGGCTGAGAAGACTTAATCTGCAATAGGCAAGCAGCTTGGTGTGAAGAAATCAACTGTGGGATCAATAGTAGGAAAATGGAAGACATACAAGACCACTGATAATCTCCCTTGATCTGGGGCTCCACACAAGATTTCACCCCATGGGGTCAAAATGATCACAAGAACTGTGAGCAATCCCAGAACCACACGGGGGGACCTAGTGAATGACCTGCAGAGAGCTGGGACCCACATAACATGCCGCGAGGGACTCAGATCGTGCAGTGCCAGACGTGTCCACCTGCTAAAGCCAGTACATGTCCGCGTCCATCTGAAGTTTGCTAGAGAGCATTTGGATAATCCAGAACAGTATTGGGACAATGTCATACGGTCAGATGAAACCAAAGTAGAACACAACTCGTCGTGGTTGGAGGAGATAGAATGCTGAGTTGCATCCAAAGAACACCATACCTACTGTGAAGCATGGGGGTGCAACATCATGCTTTGGGGCTGTTTCTCTGCAAAGGGACCAGGACGACTGATCCATGTACATGAAAGAATGAATGGGGCCAAGGCTCGTGAGATTTTGAGTGCAAACCTCCTTCCATCAGCAAGGGCATTAAAGATGAAACGTGGCTGGGTCTTTCAGCATGACAATGATCCCAAGCTCAGAGCCAGGGCACCGAAGGAGTGGCTTCGTAAGAAGCATTTCAAGGTCCTGGAGTAGCATAGCCAGTCTCCAGATCGCCCCCCAATAGAAAACCTTTGGAGGAAGTTGAAAGTTTGTGTTGCCCAGCAACAGCACCAAAACATTACTGCTCTAGAGGAGATCTGCATGGAGGAATGGGCCAACAATAAATTCTTTCCAAATCAGACAATGTGATTTTCGGGATATGTTTTCTCATTTTGTCTCTCATAGATGAGGTCTCCCTAATGATGTCAATTACAGGCCTCTTTTATCTTTTTAAGTGGGAGAACTCGCACAATTGGTGGCTAACTAAATACTTTTTTTCCCCACTGTAAATTGTATAATGCATTTATCACTAAAAATCCTTTTTCTATTTTAAACAAGTCTCTTACAGACCTACTTGCAACAGCATTAGAAAGTGAAATTATTACCAAACAAGAATTTCAATTTATCTTTATTGAATTTGTCTTTAAACCCAACATTCCTATCACCTACCCAAAATCTATAAGGATGTGTTCAACTCCCTGGATGCCCAATTTCTGGTATAAATAGCTTTATCAGCAATTTGTTCAATTATCTAAATGAATTTTGCAAAACTAAGGGCCTCATGTATGAAAACGGTCTAGGTCTAAGACTTTCTTTGTTGCCCATAGCAGCTAATCAGAGCTTCACTTTCATTTCATATAGTGCTCTGAAAAAAGTTAAAGGTTAGCTCTGATTGGTTGCAATGGGCAACAAAAAAAGTCTTAGACAAAGACAATTTTCATACATGTCCCCCTATTTATATATCCTAAAGTTTTCATAAGGAATCTGACTCCTTGATTTTTTAATTACTGTTCTTCCTTTGGGAGGAGAGCTTAACCTTCCTTACATTTGACATTATGGTTCTTTACTCTAATATCCCCACCACTTAGGTTTTAATTGTGTCAGACATTTCCTGGAACAAGACCCTAAGGTCCCCCCATCCCAACTGGATTTCTTTTTAGAATCCATTTGATTTATGCTGGAGAAGAAATATATTTAATAAAGGGACTTTATCTTCCACCAGTGAAAAGGTATAGCAATAGTCATACACGTAGCCCTAGTCTATACTAACCTCTTTATGAGGAAGTTTATCCCTTCAGATTTATCACCCATCTACACTGTAGGTATATTGATGACATTCATCACATGGAAAGGAGGGAAATCCCTGGTCTTTTATTAATACCTCAATGATAACAACTGGGGGATCCAACTGACACAATTTGGAGCATAGAAAATAAAATTTTTAGACCTTTGTATTTCACAGAATGGTGGAAACTTCACTACTTCCTCCTTTTTCAATATAGTGGACTCTGATAAATAAAGCATGTAAGTAAGCCAAAAAGCTTAGGGAAAGGGAATATTTGAATGTAGATAAAACAAAGGGAAAAGAGTAGGTTATTTTTTCAGATAACGCTATCCCTAAATGTATTACTATGTATAACAATCTGCATTTTAGACAGATTACAAAAATCCTCAAGAACTATTGACACATTCTATTGAACAACCTTTTCTTAAAAATTTTATTCTTCCAGTTCCACAGATTATTTACCGTAGAGCCAAAACCGTAAAGCAGATAATACAGACATTGAAGCTGCAAGTAAAGATCTTAAAAGTAGATATCAACAGGTCCTTAGGGACATGGAGACAATCAATCAGACAATGTGGGATGCCTACAATACTCAAGGAGGGGGCAGAGACATGTTTGAAGAGAGGGCAATTGATCACTATCCCGAGTCAACCCCTTTGCCTGACCCTCAGCAGGTGGTGTGTCCCAAACAAAGAATGAGAATAGATTCCCTAAAGTTAACTCCAGTAAGATCAGAAATTGCACCACCTGCTCCTGGCCAGATTACACTACCAGCCACGACCAAACCTTTGCTATCTGCAGGTTCACCAGAAGTGTGGCCCCCACTTCCATCCGCATAGAGGTACAAACCTTGGGAGCCAGCAGAAATGTACTCATTAGTTAACAGAATTCCAAACCCAGAGGAGTACCCATGCCCGTCTTTAGAGCCATAAGAACATATACAAAACTTATAATGTTTGTTGGAAAGATCTCCAAGATTTGGTAAACATAAACACAATTCATGCTTTTCTACCCATTATCATAGGAAACTGCTCACAGGATGAGACAGCAAGGGATACTGGAGAGGAGTATGCGAAAAAATTAATAGAGTGGGGGAGAAGTCGGTTACTAGATCAGTCTGTAACCTTAACAGACATAACACAGAATAAAGGAGAATCAGTGGAGACATTCTTTTGCAGACTGCAGCAGGGGTGGGTTGATTTGACGCAGGAGTCCTCCTCTGGCTTGCACAGACATGCTTCGTTAAAAGCTTTTGTTGAGGGGCTGAACAGACACATACGTGATGCTCTTAATATTTCCAGGCCTGATTGGCACAAATCAACTCCTGAAACTGTAGTGTAAGTGGTAAAGGGCATAGAACTAAATACAGAAAAGCGTTACAACCAAGTGGAAATTGGATATTACCAACCAGAGAACAATCAAAACGAAAATCAGAGAGGCAGACATAATTCAGTCACATGCTTTAATTGTGGCCGGGCATATTAAAAGAGATTGCAGAGTTTCTGGACAAAACACAAGGTTTTTAGCCCATGGCCCCGAAGACCAGGAGGCATATCAACCCAGGTATAGCTGCCATCCTCCTAGGCCTGATTATTTTCTTCTTCCTTCCTCCCACCAGCTTCGACACCAGAAACTTCTCACCAGCAGGTGGTGCAGCAGGATTCTTTCAGTATGCATCCTAGGCCAGATAACGTATAAGATGCAGGTAATCCAGTGTCTAGTGCTGTGACAATACAAAGTGTAAGATCCCTTGGCCCTACTCCAATGATACCAATATCTATTAAGGGAGGGAACCCAATTCCATTTCTGATAGACACTGGAGCCTCTGTTAGCGTGATACAGAGCACACATGTTGATCAGTCCCTTCTTTCTAAAGATACTATTTCCTGTGTGGGAGCAGATGGCTCTCCAGTTTCCATGCCCCTAACAAAACCAATACAAATAGGATTCAAGCCTACACAAAGTATGCTCAGCCATCTCATTGTCAGTGATACTGCACCAGTGAATCTTTAGGGGCTGATTTGTTGTCAAAAAATCCATGCCTTGAAATTAAAGTATATCCTGATGGTACTGTAAGATTACGGGGAAATTTAAATGAGGAAGAGATTTGCTTTTTGATTGTCTGGACACAACTAAGAGGGGCGAATTGATTCAAAACGAAGTGGAATTCTTTTTAAAAATTTCAGGAAAACTTGGGTTTCGAAAACGAAGTCGAATTTTGGGGGTACTTGTGGTTGAACGAATGTGTTTTTTTGATTGAAAAAAAGGGCGAAAAGCCCAATGGGGGGCCCTAAAAGGGGAAAAGAAACTCTGGGGGGAAAAAGGGGAAATAGCCTCCCTGACAATGTCAAGATGAACCCAATCAGAGACCGGGGGGGATTCTGTACTAAACCGCACTAATAAGCCCCGGGCGCGACGCCGGGACCCTCAAAATTTCCTCTCACTGTCCCAAAACCCAGGGAAGGTGCGCCGGGGCTGAAAAGCCCCTTGCTGAAGAATTATTTTTATTTTTTTACCCCCAAATTTTGTTTCCCTCACTTGTCTCGAGACTTTTCTCTTGGGGGCTATTTCAATTTTTTGGGGGTATTGGATCTGAAACCCAGTTTTGGCGCCATTTGCAGTTTGCAAAAAACATTCAATAAAAAAAGGGTGGGATCCTAACCCAATTTTCCTGTTGTATTCATTTAAAAAAAAAAAAAAAACACTTTTTTACAATACAAAAAACCTTTTTTTTTTTTTGGCTGCTCAATTCTTTTCCGCAATTTACATCCGGGGGTTAAATTTAAAGGGGTTTTGTTTTGCGGGTTTTGGGGGACCCCAAAAAAACCCGTCTTTTTTAAACGCCAAAATATAAAAAATTTTTCCGGGAGCCTACCCCCAAAAGGGAAAAGGGAAAAAATTAAAAACCTTATCTTTTGGTTTTTGGGGTGGCTAAAAAAACACTAAATTTTGAAAAACACGCTACAAAAGCACAATGTTTTTCCCCGGCTAAATTTAAAAATTGCGAAATTTTAAACCTCCAGGGGAAAATTAAGGTTTTTTTTTTGGGCGGGGTGTGCGGCCCAAAAAAAAAACCGTCTTTTTCAACGCCAGAATATAAAAATTTTTCCTGTAGCCAATTCAAAAGAAAAAGGTTAATTACAACTTTTATCCCCTTGTTTTTGGGGCTAAAAAAACACGCAACGAAAAACACGCAAACAAAGCAACTATTTTGGGGCGGCTCAATTTTTTTGGCGAAATTTTCCCTCCGGGGTTTTAAATTTTAAAGCGGGGTTTCGCGGGTGGGGCGGGAAAAAAAATTAAACCTTTTTTTTTCAAACCCCAAAATATATAAATTTTTTCCCTTTTACCCTAATTCAAAAAAGAAAATTTAATTACAACTAAATCTTTTTTGTTGTGTGGCGTAGAAAACCCCAAATTTGGTAAAAACGCAAACAAAGGCTAAATTTTTGGTGCGGCTAAAATTCTTTCCCCGAAATTTAAACCGGGGGTTAATTAAAGGGTTGTTTTGGCTGGGGGCGACAAAAATAAACCGTTTTTTTTAAACCCCAAAAATATAAAAAATTTTTCCTGAAGCCTTATTCCCCCAAGAAAAAAGTTAATTAAAACGTATCTCTTGTTTGGGGGCGTAAAAAAACACACAGTTTTAACACCACAAAAAAAAAACTATTTTTGGGGGCTAAATTTCTTTGGCCCAATTTACATCCGGGGTTAATTAAGCGTTGTTTTGCGGGTGGGGCTAAACAAAAATAAACCGTCTTTTTCAAACCCCAAAAAAATATAAAAATTTTTTTCCTGTACCAAATTTTCACAGAAAAGGGGTTAATTACAACTGTTTTTTTGGCGGGGGGTGCTGACAAAAATAAACCTTTTTTTTCCCAACCCCAAAATATATCCCTTTTTTTCCTGTACCCTAATTCATGTCCGAAGGTTAATTAAGCCTTTTTGTGTTTTTAAAAACACTTAGTAAAACACACGGTTTTTTTTAAAAACACACATACAAGTAAATTTTTCCTGGCCCTTTGTGGACGCAAATTTTTATCCCAAAAGGGGTTTCCCAAGCTTTTTTCCCGGGGCATTGGAGTCAAAAACAGGGTGTAAATTTTTTCATATACAGAAATCATCATCCAAAAATGGCGTACATTTTTAGAACAAAAAAGTATTCAGACAGAGGTGGGCAAGGGGTCTTTCACCTGCGATACAGTGGCACAAACATTTTCCCGGAAACAGGCCCAGTTCCCAGCACAGCAAGGGGGCCCTCGCAGCAAAGGGGGCCACTCGGGGAGGCCACAACGGCCCCCGTCCATCTTTGCACCGTGTGTTTTTCACAACCCCGGGTTTTTGATTGGGGTTTACTAGGGGCATCCCTTCCCCCGATAATCTGACAACCCCCGCCAAAGTCGGTGGAACCTCCCGACACAACTATTAGTTGGCCCTGGCCCGGGGGCGGGTCCCGCGGGCCCCCACCTGTCCTCAGCCCGCCTCTGCCCATCCGTTTTCCCTCACCAAATCTACTATGTGGGCTGGGGTCCCGCGCCCCTATAAAAGCGAGGGTGAACAATTTTTTGGGGCTCAGGGGCAGCATTTCTTCACGAAAAAAGGGGGGCCCAAAAACGCCTGCTTTTTTGCAGTAAAGGCGGGGAAGTATGATGGGAAAAGTGACATGGGGGGTCATTTTGTGAGGGGGTCACCCGGGATTTCCAAACCCGGTGATGAGGAAAGGGAGTGACGATGAAAAACAAAAAGATGATGGGAGCCCCACCCGCACTTTGGGAAGGCCCGGGAGGCAAGGGGGTTCATCATCGTCGGGGGAAAGGGGCTCACTTGCGCGTCAGGCACACGCCCTCAGCAAGTTTGGGCTGGGGGCCCTGAGTCCCGGGGGATAAAACAGCAGGGGTGAGGTCGGGGGCCCCCAAACGGCCACGGGGTTTAAAAAAACCCCCTTTTGCAGGTCCCAAAAAAGTAGCGGGACAGGGGGTCACGAGGGACGGGGGCATAGCACTCATTTCGGAGCCCCTTTCGGTAAAATCCGATAATTTGGCCCTCGGGGGGCAATTCTTTGCTAAGACACCAAGGAAAGGGGCCCGAATTTAAGGGGATATGTAAAAATCGGGGCAGAAAATAAGCGTGGTCAGGGAGCTAACTTTTTGGGACCACGGCCCTTTCCAACACAGCATGTCACCATCCTTTTTGGGCCGGGGGGGGAAAATGGCTCAATGTGGTTTGGCCATCCTGCCGCCCACAACAAGCAAGCAGCAGCAGCGCCCCCCGTGGCACGCATGCCATTGGGACCCCGTCAAGGCTCCACCACCCCTGCAGAAAGGGGGCTGTTTCTCTTTTACATCAAATCCCGGGCCAGATGCTCCCCGCTCCCGCTAACCATGGGGCCCCGCAGTCGTTCAGAAGCGATTGCAAAAAGAACATAAAAAATCCCTCCAACCACCTAAGGTGCAGCACTGACCGTTTCTCCTTCCCAAATTGGGTTGGGATTGCAGTCCCTCCCCCCTTTTTTTCCCAAAAGGTGGAAAACCCGGGAAAAACCCTCAAAGAACTAATGGCTTTGCCGACCGAGATGGGGAGTTCCCAAACCGTAATTTTTTTTCCAAAAAAGGGATACCCCCCACTTCATAAATATGTAGAACCGAAGTGGGCAAACCTTTTTCTTTATTCGGGTTTTTTTTCCAAGGTGCACGCAGCGCGGGCACTGGAAACTGTAAAAAACGGTCAGGGCCATAAAAGTCCTTTAAAGGCCCAAATGGGAAAATGTGGGGTTTCCTGCCCAGGCACACCATCAACTTTGGGCAAAAGGAAAAAGCCGCTTTCCCCCCTCCACGTTGTCAAACCCGCTTTCACCTCGCCAATGTTCCCCCTCCTCCTCTCCCCACCCCCCAAACCCTCTCAGCCCCACAAGAAAAATGGGGGAAACCCTCATACCACATGTGTAGGGGACAAAAACGGGGGGTCACGCAGTTCCCACAAACCCGGGTTCCCTCGGGGGAAAAGAAGTCACAAAAGGGGAGGAACTGCTCCGCCCTCATGCAGCAAGAAATCGATGTGTGGCCCCCTTTTTCCCCCGCCAACTGCAAATCGGAAACCCTTTTGACGGGGCAATGGGGGAACATGGTGTCCGGGCTGCACCGAGGAGGGATGGTCCATGGGGCCCCGGGATGCGCCCTGCAAAGTTTTCAAACTGGTTGTGAAAAGGGTTTCCCGAAAATCCTTTCCCCCTTTTCAGAACCTGGGTTTAAAATGGCCAGGAAACGTGCATGCACTTTATCCATTTGTGGGAAAGCCAGGAACACCCTCCTGAGTTGCAGGGGCAGAAGGGCTCCCCCAACAACCTCTGATATGCGATGTTTCCACCCGCTGGAATTCCACCTGCACATTTGGACCAAAAGATAATAAAAAAGCCTTTTAACGAATTTTTTTTGAAGATCCAGGCAGACAAAAGTACTCCCCTGGTAATTTTTAATGTCGCCAGTGGCAGCTTATGCTACACCTGCCGTTTTTTTGGGGCCTTCGAGGAGGCGCCCTTTATTTGTCACCCCCAGGACTACGGAGAATAACGTAAATCCACTGCTTCATGTCCGGAACGATGCTGAAAAATTGTCTGGCGGGGGACGGAGACTGGCGACAACATCTCGGGCCACATGAGTCCGGGGGGGCTGAAAGGAGGGAGGAGGAGACATTGGGCAGAACTTTGTCTGGTGAAATATGGATTTTCTACCCGGTGCAAGAGAGGAGGAGCAGCGAGGAGGTGGATGGAATAAAGATGGGGCAAAAAGACCCCCAAAGCACCGGGGCTATACAGGGGAAAGGAGCGGGGGACCCCCGGAGTCCAATTGCAAGGCCCCACTGCTTTTTTTCCCGGCTAGACAGCCGAATAGCAGCATCGGGCAGAGGGATGATTCTGGCTCTCCCCCATTGGACCCTCGCAAACCCCGTTCAAAAGGGGACCTTTTTTTTCCAGCTTTTAAAGGGGAAGACAAACCCAAAAATACTATAGGGAAACCACCGTAATCGTTGGCCGCTGCCTATGTGCGGCATCGCCCTCCTCTGACAGTCTGGGAACCGGGGGTTTCCACCCCTCACTACTACTGCCAGGCTGCGGGGGAATGGGGGGGTGGGGAGCAGTACCCCCCTCATAGTAAAAAAAAGTCGGAGTCACTAAAGAGCACTTCCTTCACCCCCCATGAGGAGGGCAGTCGCCAGCAGCAGCAGCGCATACCTGGACAGTCTCTGAACCAACATTTTTTGTGGCCTATTTTGGCAGCACTCTGCCCCCTCAGTTAAAAAACCCTGGACACGGGCAGCCAAACTGGATGTTGGCCGAACTTCCCGATTTGCAGTGGAGAAGCTGTCCCCCCGGCCAGTAGTTTGGCCAAGGGGGTTTTTCAGTGCGGCGGGGCCATTTCCCCCAAGGAGAACCCCTGTCCAGGGAAAAATGGGGAACGCTGCCCTTTTGTCAGTGAATCAGGCGGGATGGGCCAGGATTTCCACACACCCCAATCCTTTAGGCGTCATCTGGGTTCAAACACCTGCCTCAGCCACTATTCTAAACCGCCACCCCGCCTATGCCACCATCTGCTGACAGTTTCCTCCCATCGCCACCACCATCTTAAACCAGGACTGTATCCCACCCACCTCAACCCTGTCATTGTGCCCTCTATGACCTCAGCTGCTGCTGCTGTTGCTGTTGCCGAGACATCCACACTGTGTAATTGTGCCCTGCTGCCCTCAGCTGCTGCGGGCGCTTGCCATATCCCTCCACACGGGGTTCATGTGCCACCCTGACCTCTGCTGCTCCGCCGTGACCTCCGCTCTCAGTCATTGTGCCACTTTTTGGGCTTCCTCCTGTTTTGCCCCCTCCAGAATGTCATTGTGCCCTGCCTGACCATGCTGCTGCTGTCTGACCCCACACGTGTGATGTCCCTTGTGGCCTAATACTGATTTGCCCCCCTCCAAAAAGCATTGTCCCCACTGCCTGATCCATGGCTGCTTCTGACCCCACACGTTGATTGTGCCACCTGTGCCTAATACGTTTTGGGCGGCCTCCAGAATGTCATTGGCCACTGCCGATCTCATACTGCGCCCCCGGACCTCCACACTGGTGATTGGCCACTCGGGGGCCTAATACTTTTTTGGGCGGCCTCCAGAATGTCATTGGCCACTCCCTGATCTCATTTGCTGCGTCGTACCTCCACACTGTGTATTGTGCCAATCTGTGGCCTAATACTTTTTTGGCCCCCCCCCCAGAATGTCATTGTCCACTGCCTGACTCATCGGCCGCCGTGACCTCCACACTGGTGATTTGCCACTCTGGGCCTAAACTGTTTTCGCCCCAGAATTCTTGTGCCACTCCCTGATCCATACTGCTGCCGGCCTATCCACACTGTGTGAATGCCACTCTGGGGCCCTAATACTGTTTTGCCGCCTCCAGAATGTCAGTGCCACTGCCTACCCCAAAGCTGCGCTGTCGGGACCTCCCACACTGTATCATTTGCCACTCGTGGCCTAATACGTTTTGCCCCCCTCCAAATGTCATTGTGCCACTCCCTGACCTCATATTTGCCCCCCGCCGTGACCTCCGCTCTCAGTCATTGTGCCACCTGTGGCTTCCTCGTGTTTTGCCACCACCAAATGATTGTCCCACTCCTGACCTCATGCTGCTGGGGCTGCCCCCCGTCACCCCACACCTTCACTAATTTGCCACCTGACTCTCAGCTTGTTTTTTACAGCTTTCGCGGCATGACTTTATCAGGCTAAATTCCCCTTATTTTTTGGTCAGTTTTGCCCCTTAAGGCCCAGGGAATTTTATAGTAAAAGCGATTCTAAGACAGCGGCAATCATCTGCTGAAAAAACTAAAATCAACATTGATGAAGACCAAACCAACTCCCCGTTTTAAGCATGGCACAACTTTTCAAACGCCCCTGCGGGGCTCGGCAGCCGGGGAAATAACTGCTTTTTAACATTTTTTGTGCCGAAGATTTGGGACCGAATTTTTTTTTGTGGGAAAATCGGCAAAGTGCCCTTTAAAAAAATTTTTTAGAAATTCGCCCATCCTAACACAACCCATAAAAGTGTTGACGTTAAAACGACAAAGTTGAAATCGCCACGGTTTTATTTGATGGAATTTTGGGCACGCGAAATTTTAAATGAGGTCTGCGCATAATCTTTTAAAATTTTTCCATTTTTTCCCCCGCTCCGCATTTGGCGCCCGCAAAAACGCTTAGAAATAGGAAGGGGGACGGGTGTGCGACGCATGACTTATATATGGTTTTTGATTGGGGAAAAATCCATGACAAACATTTTAAAATGAAAAAGCCCTCCGTTCAGCTCACTGTTTTTTTGGGCCAAAGACAGGGGAATGTGTCACTTTCTCCCAATACAGCTCAGCGACACAGTTTATAGTTTCAAAGTTTTTAAGGTCGAAAAAAAGACGGACTCCCTCCATCAGCCCGTTGTGCAAGGGGTTTTATCCAAGGAAGGCAAAAAACCCCAATGAGGTAGAAACCCAATTGTCCTCATTTTAGGAAAAAATTTCCCTTCCCCCTCCAATCTGGCAAATTTGGAAAAATCCCCGATCAATGAACCCCCCTTTCCCGAATCCTAACCAAACTTGTAATTTACCTCCAAAAATGCATCCAAACCCTTTTTGAACTCTGTTAGTGAATTTCCCCGATAAGTTTTCCCCTGCAGAGAGTTCCATAGTCCCCCACGCCTAACAAAAGAACCCCCTTTCTATGTTTAGTAAAACTTTCGTTCCCAAGCGGGGATGACCCCCCTTTTTCTAGATACAGCCCCGGGGATAAACAAACTTTGGGGGAAATCTCTATATTTACCTTTTATGTATTTAAACATA
>JAODAL010059539.1:0-21420 GCA_025379985.1 Phyllomedusa bahiana
GAAAAAGCCCAATTTATTGGGGAAAATTTCACAATGCAAAAGACGGACAACACCAAAGCTTAAAAATTGTTAAAAGGGGGGTTTCTTTATTTCTTTAAAGTAAAAAATCCTTTAATGCAGAAATTTTTGGGGTGCTCATGCGGGCTTACACCCTATTATGCAAATTTCCCCTTTTTTTTATTTTTTCAGAGCCTATTGTAATGAAAGGGCCGATTGGTTGTTTGGGGGCAACAAAAAAGTCTTAACCTGACGTTTTAATACTGTGGCCCTATGTTCCAATTGGGATATGATCATAAAGTATTTTGCTTTTTGGATAAAAAAATAAAAATTGTTTCCAAATGGCCGTGGGCGTAAAACAAATTACTTAAAAATGAAAGCTATTGTTGGGTGTTGCTCAGAGCATGCTATCAGAGCTTTAGTAATGCCCCATTAAGTTAAGCCCCAGGAGCCTTGGCTCTCCCATACCCCCTTGGGGCCTTTTGGCAGTTTTCGATCTTTTACTTGGTGCTGTATGGTCATGCTTTCGGTGCAGTTTTTCTGTTGTAGTACTGCAGTGAAACTGCCATTATTAACAAGTTCTTTTCAATTTTCTAAATTGTTTAGAATGGTGTTGTAAGTTTTCAGTCCACTAGACTTTAAAGACAATACGTTATTACTTACAACACCTTTCTAATCAATTTAGGAAATTGAAATGGCTGTTAAATAAACCCAGTTTAGTCACTTACAACAAAAACCTGCACCAAAAGTGTGACAAAACGAATCCATGAAAAAGCAATCTTAAGCCACAGTCACTTGTACATGTTCCACTCTTACATAGTTACATAGTTAGTACAGTTGAAAAACGACACGTTTCCATCAAGTTCAACTAGATGTGACCAGAAAAAGGCTAGGGGCTGAAACGTTGCATCTGGATTTACAACATTGCGATTTGCAGTCTAGTACTTGGCTGTTGCACCATGGAGAGTTACTATGCCTGTTAATCCATGTTTGCTGTACATACATAAATGATATACATTTCATAAATTTAAAATGTTTGCTCTGAATAATAAGGGCCCTTTAAGAACAAAATTCTCACACACCCCCCCCCCCCCCCCATTTCCTTCCCCCTTCCCCACTACATAGCCAATTTTGTGCAAACCAATATTATTTCCTTGAGGAACATAAAATGAGGTAAAATCTCCTGAACGGCGGCAAAGACCACAAAACAAACATTACAGGGTTGTTAAATATTTCTTATTCTTTCCAAAACATTAAAGAAAATGTGTAGTTGGAGTCGCACTTAAAAAATTTACCTGTTCCAATTTACAAATACAATTCTACTTACGAACAAACTTAAGGAACCTATCTTGTTTGTGACCCTGTGACTGTCTACAATGTTATATTATCTGTTCATAAAGCAACGCATAGGAGAAACAATACATAAAACAATAAAACAAAAAGTTGAGAAGATAGGTAATAGTAATAAATAAAGAAGCGTTACTCTGAGACTAGCCCGGGGGCTTTGTACATGAACGCTGTGCATTCTTATGCTGAGCTCTCTTTTTTATTGTCATAAGAAATTGCCATCTGTTCACCAGTTGCTGTTTGTTTTACATATCATAGATAGGAGGTGACATTAGTCATTATTTTTTAATGTTGAGGAGCGGAGTTAGTTGTGCATTTGCTGTTTAACTAAATAGATATTAAATCTTCTTTGCACAGATATATATATATATATATATATATATATATAATATATATATATATATAAGCAGTTATATCCACCTTAAAATCTAAGGCAGTTTTGCCTTTATATAGATCAGAAATTCAACACTGGACATCTGACACGATTCAACGACAGATTGCCAATAAATTGGACACAAGAGCAATCTTTCTCAACCCCTTTAAACAAGTACCCTCTACTCAAATTATGTTAAAGTACTCCCTAAGCCATGATCATATACTGTTGCATACATTAAAAGTGAGTACCCCCTAAAGATAGTATGAGCAGCCCCTAAATACATGTCATTTTCCTCTTGGTAGTGTTTCTCAAATAGGATCTTAGGAAGTTCCAAACCTGGATATTTTCTCTATTCCTGCCCATATCCCTAACTCTATCCTTAGTGCTACCTGGAACCATAACTCTAACCCTAACTTAGGCTTAGGGTCTTTAGGATGCTTTGATGGTTAACTTACCTTATGCCTTGTGTCGCTTCTGCCCTGGTGTCACTTCTGATGTGATTGCCCAGCGTCACTTCCAGTCTCCCTAGGTTACCTTTGTGTAGTAAAAAGCAGAATTGACGTTGGATGTCGGACATCATACATCACTTTTAAATCACTTCTTGTTTCCAAAACATAGAGGTAACCTTGAGAAACCAGAAGTGACATCAGATGACGTTCTGAAAATGATGCCATAATGGGAGACATGCAAGGCCTGGAGCAACGCAGAACCCAAAGCGACACTGAGAGTCCTAGCCACCCTAATCCTAAAAGTAATTTAGAGTTAAGGTTACAGTCAATTATTTGGCAATTTTTGGGTTTATCCAAATCAAATCTCTTACATTCAGGTCAAATTTTACATCAACCAGAATCTGATTGTAACACTACTTTTAGGATGCCTGTAGCATGGAGTTGAGCCTCCGCACTAGATTGATTGGAAGAATCCATCTTCTAATTATTATTACAGTATATGTACTTTCTATAGCTGATTGAGAAGATGTAGATATATGATAAATACTGTCTGTATTGATATAGGATATGTTGTTAATGCCAGAAATTATAACTATATTTATATGGCAGCTCCTACTAAGGGCTGTTCACATATTTGAAGTTTAGAGCTCTGTCTAGAGCCAAGTTTAACTGTGCGTCATGAATACTCAGAAGGTTACTAGAAATAGCCATACACAAGTGCACAATTTACTAAAGTCAACTTTTCTGTGTTCTCTTCCTTGAGATTCAAGAAAGTAATTATATCCCATCAAGCTAGAGAGTAATGTGGTTTCAAAGTAATGGGCTACCCGATCACAAAGTAATTGATCTGTTTGCCATAAATTTGATTGCAGACATAGATGAATGCCAGGAGCTGGATGAAGCCTGCCAGGGAGGAGGAAGCTGTTACAATACGGATGGGTCTTATACATGCGTTTGTCCAGATGGCTTCCTGCTCATAGATGGAAGAAGGTGTCAAGGTATAGTAAAGCTATGGAAAACAGAAATCTTGCAGCTTTGCGGAGAGGAATTAAATTAATATTAGGATAAGTTTACATTGCGCAGGCCAAGCTAAAAAAGACATAGCACAGCAATCTTTTATGAAAGTACATTGGGCAATTAAATAATGTTCCAAGACTCAAATGAACTAATATTTGAAAGAATATTGGCTGAAAATTAAATTGATCTTTTGTTTCGTTTGTTTAATAATGAATAGAGCAAATATTTTTTTAAAGGGCACGTTCAGTTTTGCAGCCTATTTCTTCAGTGCATTTGGAAATAATAAAGTGAAGCAAAGCTGCCAATTGTGTTTAATAAATAGCAAACCATTTTGTGCCTACTTATGTAAAACTGTGTCTTTTTTGGTTACATATGGACAATAAGGGGGACATGTATGAAAACTGTCTTGGTCTAAAACGTTCTTTGTTGCCCACAGCAATCAATTAGAGTTCCCCTTTCATTTTTTCAGAGCACTGTATGAAACGAAAGAGGAACTCTGATTGGTTGCTATGGGCAACAAAGAAAGTCTTAGACCAAGACAGTTTTCATACATGTGGCCCTAAATAGCATGAAGAATGGACGAGATGGGAGTATGACTGCAGGATCAGACTGCAAAGTTTAGCTTGTAGACCGTAACCGTGGAGATACCATGGTGGCCTGTATTAGAATGGCTTGCTCTCAATAATGCTATCTGCTCAACATGCTATGTAGGGTTTCTTTTACGAGGTCACTAGAGCTTTGCACACCTGCTTATTGCCTATCCCAACCCTGCAAGATGGAATGAAAAAGCAAACTATTGAATGGCTACAAAGTTGTATTAAAGGGTTTTTCTAGGTTAAATGGTTACATTTTAAAAAGGGGCTACAATTGCATATATGTGTTTTTGTGTGTGTGTGTGTATGTATGTATATAAATTATATATATTATATATATAGTATATATATATATATATATATATAATATTTTATATATATATAATATATATACACACACACACATATACTCTAGCGGTCACCGCCACTTGATTGGTGACATTACCAACAGTTTCTCATGGTCTCTTTTTATATAATGTTACTGCAAGTTGTGGAAGAGTCCAGCAAAAATCACATTTTGGACGATATGGATATTGCTAACCGTGAAAAAGAAAGAATAGTCTCCTAAAGAAAATGCATAAATTCCTTTTTGCTCCTTAGCATTGGATATTATTGCATATGTATGTATTTTATTATGATTTTCTAGAAAATTAAAAGTAAACTCCAGTTACCCGTAGAAATTTAAACCACCTCACTGTAGTACACATAGATAATCAGAAACTAAGATATAACAAACTGTAATGTACTTCGATTGTGCTTGCCTGAGACATTGCAGAAAAAACAAAAATATGTTATGGAGTAAACAAAAACGTCCCTCTGTTTTGTTAACCAGGAAAAGAAATTCAATGGTAACTAACCAGCCATCATAGCTTTTTCTTTGTAAAAGATAACGAACTTCATAATATTGTTTGAACTTTTTCAGACATCAATGAGTGTGAAAATCCAGAACTTTGCTCTCCAAATGGAGAATGTCTCAACACTGCTGGTTCATTCCACTGTATCTGTGACCAAGGGTTTACTACCACTCCTGATGGGAGGTCGTGTGAAGGTATAGTTATTCAGAATGAAGTTTTTTAGTGTTTGTCCTTTTTCATTGATCCAATATTTGAGATAAATAGCAAATTTTGATTTACAGTGGTCTTTATGGATATAATGGCGTCACAACAGTACTTCAGGATAGGTGATAAATATCTGTTTATTGGAGGCCTAACTGATGGGACTCAACCAAATCACTAAAATGGGGGGTACTGAACCCCCTTTTTTTCTCATTGCACAACTGAAGTGAATGAAACAGAGGTCGAGCATGAACCCTATCACTCCAGTCTATGTTTGTGGTAATGGAAACAGCGGAGCACACCATACTTACTCAACTGCTACTTCAGTCAATGCTACTTAAGTCATGCAGTGATAAGGGTCATGGAGCACAGAACCCCAGTCTTTATTATCCATGGTGGTCCTAGCAGTGGGACCCCACAAGTTCAGACATTTATCACCTGCTTTGTGGATAGATGATAATAGTCCATTGGACGGCAACCCTTTTAAACCGATGTCAACAAGGACACCCAAGTATTGGACTTACTAAATGCATACTTCGGTATTGTACCCTGTTTAACCATTATGAATAATCATTCCTTGTTCAGAATTTCATCTTGTTTAGTTGCATAGACAGCTAAAAAACTTATCTTCTGTAACTGGAGGTTTCACATTCCAATCCATTTTCCAGACACTTGGGAAGATAAGAAACAGAGGAAGCTTCTCCGACTTAAGATGTTCCATTCTAACCTATTAGCTTTCGCTTTACAGATATAAAATGCATTAGCAAACACAGGTAAGGCAGGTCAAAAACAAAATGAATTCATAATGAATTTTATTTCTGGTTAAATTATATCCGAACCACAAATGTTTGTAATATGGAATATAAAACAGACCGCAAATGCTGTGAATGTGGGTGTCCACATATCTGTGAACGTACAACGGTGTATGTCTATTAATGGTTTAAAATATTTGTTCTGACCATTAGTTCTCACCAATGTACTGAGCACTAACATAAAATTCTCACACAACTTATGCCAAATTTATTCTAAATGTTTACACCAGAGAAAGACCTACATCTCTTCCCAGAAAACTGGAAATATGTAACAGAATACTGGTTTAGTAAAGCCAGGTGTTAAAACGAGACAGGTCAATTCCAAGGGAACACCCTCTGTGGCAGCCCAAAGTCAATAGGAGACAGCAAAGAAGTTGTGAAAGAGGCAAAGCCAAACCTGCTTTGTAATAGTTTTCTCATATATAGCGCAGTCCAACAACAATCACTCTGGAAATTATAAATTCTTATGCAGGATAATAAAACTTAAGAAGTGCTGGATTTCCAAAGCCTTTACTTTTTAATTCTTGAATGGAGCAGTAGTCAAGAATGCGTCCCGATGCTTTATCCAGTATCTATGGGGTTAAAGAAAACAGCTGAGTCTGTCTTTGTCAGTCCCATAAGCTGTGAATGGAGTGGCATCATGTATGCTGGATAAATGGTCCATTTAAATTTCTACTTACTACAGACATTTGGGGCCCCCATTTATTACTCACATATCACTGTGGCTACAGATATGAGATACTACATTTTTATTGAGGAAAAGACAATATTAAGTTCCTAAACGAATAGCTACAAATCCCACAAGTACACCATGCACTAAGTAACAATATCCAACTTGATAAAATGATATTTTTGGAGAAAGTACAAATTTAAAAATTACTATAGACACTCAGCAATCCAAATCTCAAAGCAAAATCATGCCATTAAAAAATTTTAAGTTTAGGCATACCTCAAAGGGGTTGTATCATCTCACTGTTTCATAGAGCAAAGCAGCAATATTTCATTCATGCATCCTGTCACTTCCTTGTCAACCTGTCTATAATTAGCATACTAGCTCCATCTATTCAGACTTCTGCTAATTAGATCAACAATCTACTTCTATGAGGTCCAGAGAAGCTTTAGAGCTAAAGTACACAGTAGTAATTAGTGTCTTTAGTCTGAAAGATCAGATAACACACAAGCTCTCAGACTGCCAGCAGTTCTATGCTGTGACCTGTATGATGACCTCACTCCCTGCTATTAGTTAAGACAAACAGCAGAGGGAGAGCAAACAACAGGTTGGTCACTAGAGAAACCAGAGAGCCCTCAGAAGGTGATAAAATCATTTGTAGCTCCTCAAAAAAAAAAAATTAACAAAGTAATATATTTGGACAACCCCTTTAAGTGATCCACTTAAAACATCTAAGCATATGCACATTATGCTAATTGAAATTTTTGAATCTGAATTCAAAAATTAAATGCACTATGCTGTTTATTAGCTTCAGTTACTTACAGGCTACATGCTTTAGAGTAGGAGGAGACTTGAATTACTACAGCCCTTTACTTTCTTCCTTCTAACATCTGTTAAAGGAACTGATAGAGATAAATTAACCTGAAAACAAATTACAAACTTTTATTGTGTCCAAAGAGGGAACTTACTAGTTAATAATGTGATGTGATTACTTCAGTCTTATCTCTGATTTAAGTGTGTGTATTAATAGGGGACGAGGAAAAAAGTGTAATGTGAGCTAGGTTGCCTTTAGGGATAGGGCTCAGGGCTGGGCAGGAACTGCAATTACTATTACTGAATTAGAAAGAAGCTATGGGCTATAGGACATATATTTGAGCTTTGAATGGAATGGTATCTAAGAACATTGTCAAGTTTTTCACTTTTTGTACTTTAAGCACCACAGAATTTAAAATACCAATTAATATAAAATAGGATTGCCTTGTTATTGCCCCTCTCCGTGAATCATACTTACAATTAGAGGGTTAATAGCAATGTACTAGAACAAGACTAAGCAACCTTATAGAAAGGGAATTATACTGTTGCATATGAGCAGTGTCGGACTGGGGGGTCTGGGGCCCACAGGGGAATTGGTCTTGGGGGGCCCACCCTACTGTACATGAAAATATTACCGGCCTCTCGGATGTAAATGCGCCCATTTTACCACATAATACAGTGTGCAAAACAGAACTGTATTGTGTAGTACAATAGCAAGTTAGTCACACATATGTCACAGTCTAGCATATCATAGACACAGGGCTAAGTAGCTCCATCCATATCCCTCTCCACCCACATACAATATCCCCCTCCACCCACATACAATATCCCCCTCCACCCACATACAATATCCCCCTCCACCCACATACAATATCCCCCTCACACCACATACAATATCCCCCTCCACCCACATACAATATCCCCCTCCACCTACATACAATATCTCCCCTCCACCCACAACCAATATCCCCCTCCACCCACATACAATACCCCCTCCACCCACATACAATATCCCCCCCCCACATCAATATCCCCTCCACCCACATACAATATCCCCCTCCACCTCACATAAAACCCCCCACCCACATACAATATCCACTCCCCACATACAATCTCCACTCCACCACCACATACAATATCCCCCTCCACCCACATACAATATCCCCCTCCACCCATATACAATATCCCCCTCCATCCACATACAATATCTCCTCCACCCACATACAATATCCCCACCCTCATACAATATCCCCCTCCACCCACATACATTATCCCCCTCCACCCATATACAATATCCCCCTCCATCCACATAATATATCTACTCCACCACATACAATATCCCCCTCCACCCACATACAATATCCCCCTCCACCCACATACAATATCCCCCTCCACCCACATATCAATATCCCTCCCGATCCCTTGGTCACGCACCTCACCACCTTCTAAAAAATAATCACCACAAGAAAGTAAAAGTGTAACTCCTATCACAGGGTTAATCAGGGACACATGTAACCTGGCATTATACCGCGCCAATATAACCTACAACACTGCCATAAGAGACCATATAAGTCAACACCAGCTCAGGTATAACCTACAACACCACCAATGAGACCATATCGAGGTCAGACACCAGCTCAGTTAAACCTAGCAACACCTCCATATATAAACCACATAAGTCAACACCAGCTCAGTATAAACCTACAACACCGCCATCAGGAGAACACAGAGCCGTCAGACACACGCTCAGTTACAACCTACAACACCGACATATAGAGACCACATAGAGGTCAGACACCATCTCAGGTATAACCTACAACACCGCCATATAGAGACCACATAGTGGTCAGTCACCAGCTCAGGTATAACATACAACACCGCCATATAGAGACCACATAGTGGTCAGACACCAGCTCAGGTATAACCTACAACACCGCCATGTAGAGACCATATAGAGGTCAGACACCAGCTCAGGTATAACCTACAACACCTCCATATAGAAACCACATAGAGGTCAGACACCAGCTCAGGTATAACCTACAACACCGCCATATGGAGACCACATAGAGGTCAGACACAAGCTCAGGTACAACCTACAACACCGCCATATAGAGACCACATAGAGGTCAGACACCAACTCAGGTATAACCTACAACACCGCCATATAGAGACCACATAGAGGTCAGACACCAGCTCAGGTATAACCTACAACACCACCATATAGAGACCACATAGAGGTCAGACACCAGCTCAGGTAAAACCTACAACACCGCCATATAGAGACCACATAGAGGTCAGACACCAGCTCAGGTATAACCTACAACACCACCATATAGAGACCACATAGAGGTCAGACACCAGCTCAGGTCACATCACATTACAGTGAATACAGCACTGATCCAATATAGAAGTAAAATAACCCCTGAAATCAGGGACTCACCGGAGACGTCCTATCTGAGGAGTCGTTCTCTTCTCTTGAGTCATTCTTTATCCCTTCTCTTCTGCATCCGTTCCACACCGCCATGATGACTTGTCCCGGCCACAGCTCATCCCTGCAGAAATTATATACAAATATCTTAGAATCCCCAATTTTCCAGCATCTCTTTACCTATTCCCACCTCTGTACAAACTTCCCAGGGGTGGGAGAGCGGGTACAAGCCATAACTTAGAGGCCTGGTATCCTAAGGGGTTGGAAGGTGGGGAGAGGACTAAGTCCCTGGAGATAATGCTACAACTAATGGGCTGCTGCCCTCTCAATTATATTACCAGGTAGGTAGACAAGACCCTAGGTAGTAGGCAAATAGCAAGACCCCAGTCTGTAGGTAGGTTGGTTTCTCCCAGTTAGGTAAGCTGTAGGTAGTTAGGGTCCCCTTTATATAGGCTGCAAGCCAGTTAGGGACCCCCTTAAGGTAGTATACAGCGTTAGGGCTTCCCATGAAGTAGTATACAGGCAGTTAAGGCCTCTTAGGTAGTTCGCAGGCAGTTAGGGGTCTCCTTTAGGTAGTATACAGGTAGTTAGGGGCCCCCTTTAGCTAGTGTGCAGGAAGTCAGGGCCCCCCTTTAGCTACTGTGTAGGTAGTCAGGGCCCCTTTAGTATTTAGGTAGCCAGGGCCCCCTTTGTAGTCAGGGCCCCCCTGTAGGTAGTCAAAGCGTCCCTTTAGGTAGCCAGGGCCCCATTGTAGTCAGGGCCCCCCTGTAGGTAGTTAGGGCCCCCTGTAGGTAGTTAGGGCCCCCTGTAGGTAGCCAGGGTCCCCCTTGTAGTCAGGGCCCCCGTTAGGTAGCCAGGGGCCCCCGTTGTAGGCAGGGACCCCTAAGTAAACAGGGCCCCCCTTGTAGTCAGGGCCCCCCTTGTAGTCAGGGGCCCCCTTTAGGTAGCCAGGGGCCCCCTTGTAGCCAGGGACCCCTGTAAGTAGCCAGGGCCCCCCTTGTAGTGAGGGCTCCTTTTGTAGTCAGGCCCCCCTTTTAACCATGGACCCCCTTTGTAGCCAGGACCCCCCTTGTAGTCAGGGACCCCCCTTGTAGCCAGGGACCCCCTTTATAGTCAGGTCCCCCCTTGTAGCCAGGGACCCCCCTTGTAGTCAGGGCCCCCCTTGTAGTCAGGGCCCCCCTTGTAGCCAGGGCCCCCCCTTGTAGCCAGGGCCCCCCTTGTGACCAGGGACCCCCCTTGCATCAGGGCCCACCCCCCTTGCAGTCAGGCCCCCCATTGCAGTCAGGGCCCCCCCTTGCAGCCAGGGACCCCCTTTATAGCCAGGGACCCCCTTGTAGCCAGGGGACCCCCTGTGTAGCCAGGACCCCCGTTATAGCCAGGGACCCCCCTTGTAGCCAGGGACCCCCCCCCCCCTTTATAGCCAGGTCCCCCCTTGTAGCCATGGCCCCCCTTTATAGCCAGGGCCCCCTTGTAGCCAGGGACCCCCCTTATAGTCAGTGACCCCCTTTATAGCCAGGCCCCCCCCCCCCTTGTCGGCTGGTCCCCCCTTGTAGCCAGGGACCCCCCTTGCAGTCAGGGCCCCCCCTTGCAGTCAGGTACCCCCTTGTAGCCAGGGACCCCCTTTCTAGCCAGGGCCCCCCTTGTAGCCAGGGACCCCCTTTATAGCCAGGGCCCTCTTGTAGCCAGGGACCCCCTTATTGAGCCAGGGACCCCCTTTAGTAGCCAGGACCCCCTTTATAGCCAGGGCCCTCTTGTAGCCAGGACCCCTTTATAGCCAGGCCCCCCTTGTAGCCAGGACCCCCTTTAATAGCCAGGGCCCCCTTGTAGCCAGGACCCCCTTTATACCAGGGACCCCCCTTGTACCATGATCCCCTTGTAGTCAGGTCCCCCCTTCTAGCCAGGGACCCCCTTTATAGCCAGGGACCCCCTTGTAGATAGTTAAAAAAAACAACAAACAAACAGCCACTTACCTGGCTCCCGCTCCAGCTCCTGCCGCTCCGGGCTGCCGCCCGGCTTCCTGCTGCACCTGCTGCCGCCTACCGTCAGCAGTAGGGGCCGGCGCCCGGCAGGCTGAAGGCCTCACGCGTTCAGCCTGCCAGGGAGATCAGCGGAGCGCAGCGCAGCGCTAGTGACGCTGTGCTCCGCTGACACCGCGCAGCCCCGGGAGTCGGGGACATTAGTCCCCAGCTACCGGGCCGGTCTCTGGGCGCTCGGGACGCAGGTCCCTGGCGTCCAGTGACCGGATGCGCGGCCGGGCCCCGGGGAGCGACGGCACTGCCTCCGGGGCCCCCAGCGGCTCAGGGGGGGCCCACCGGGAGATTCCCTAGTCCCCCGGCGGCCCAGTCCGAGCCTGCATATGAGATCTACTTAGTATCAAGTTGTGACAAGACCATAAGGTTGATTATTTTCTTTTATTCGGAATAAGCTGCTTCACACAGCCACAACCAATCTCTATAGATATTGCCCTCAATCAGTAATATTGTTCACATAGTTGTAGCTCTCAACTTTTTTCATAAACTGATTTTTATTAAAGTTTTTATAATAAACATAAAACAGTGATAAAGGAAGATGTTGACATGGGCATCCCTAGGAAAGGGTATATAACAGGAAGGAAACCATGAGCAATCAATTGTATCGTTAGCCTTTCCACTCTATCAGTGACAGATTTCCAGTAAAGGAAGAAAAATATACAGTATAACATGTGTTGTAAAGTGTCTGAATGACAATATGTAAAACAGTAAAGAATCTCAAAAAGTGTTAAGTGTAGTGTAGAAGGGGCTGTTGGAGCACAGAAGAGAGAAGAAAGAAAATAAGAAAAAGGAGGATAAAAGAAGGAGAAATAAAAGGGAAAAGAGTGTGGGGGTGTTGGGAAGCATGAGGCAGACTTTCAAGTATAGAATAAAGAGTAGAGATCATTAAACATTTATATTAAGTCTATAATATGGATTCAGACTAACCAGTTTAAAAAAAAATATCTCTGATTTAAAGAAGGTCCAAGGGAGCCATTTAGGTATGACTTGGTCACGTCTATCGTTATTCTCTGAAAAGAGCAATTCCATGCATCCTAGTCTGTCAATGTGACTTGGACTGACTTTCAATGCTTGGGAATATTTTGAATGAAGGTGCTTTCCTAATTATAGTAACAGGGCCAAACAGAAAAGAAAAAAAGAGCCCCCTTAGGGTCAATCTTACACCTGTCACTTAATAAAAAAAAATGGTCTGTCTAAAAGGCAGAGGGCCAAACATGAACACCATATGAGCGCTATAGTGTTAACCTTCATATTGCAAAACCAGCAGATATTATAGACTCGGGGATACTTTTTGTGTAAGGTATCTGGGCATCTATACCAACATTAGTATTTTATAGTTCTTCTCTTGAGCTAAGCAAGCTATTGGTAGTTTGTGGATAAAATTTTGTGCTTCTCTGTCTCAAATATGGTGATACTTAGCTTTTGCTCCAAGTATCCCATGAACATGGTTACATGATTACTCTGCCAGTGCAGAGGAGGGCTAAAAAGGAGAGATACATATCACATTTCTTCTGGCTAGGACAGCGAATCCTTAGGGAATGTGTGATCAAAAAATGCCTTATTGTGTAACTCCTGTTTTTATGTTAAACCTGTTTTTTAAGATTTTTTGGTTATTTTTTTTTTATTTTCCATATCACTTTCAATATTTTTTAAAAATTCTTAAGTCCTGCAGTATTCACTTTGGTAATTAGGCCTAAAATAGTCTGACACTTCCTGTTCTGTAGAGAGAGATTTTCAGTGCCTCCTCATTATCAGTTCAAGCAGAATTAATCTGAAAGGTGACACCAATGTGTATAGATAACACAGGATCTACCAGTCACAATAGGACATAGTCACAGTTCACCCTCTCCATCTCCCTGCATAGTGACTTCTTCCGAGGTTACAGAGCATGCCTAGAACATTTTCCTATAGAAGTCAATGGAACTGATTCAGTCCACTGGCTCCTATGTGCATGAAGCTGCTGTAAAACATCTCTCTAAATGCTGTTAAAAACAGTGCAGGCGAGAATGCTGTCCCCACAATCACCAAACTGAGAAATATACACTCAGAAAATAAAAATGGCTAAGAAGAAAATAATGTGTATCTTGTTTTAATAAGTAAAATAAGTAAAAAAAAAATTGGTGACAGATTCCCTTTAAGTCTACACTGGTATGTAGAGTTCGAGAGATCCCGGTTTTCACCCTTAACCATGCAAGGAATTTTGTACTTTGATGCAGGGTTTACCCAGGTCACAGTCCCCAAAGTAATCACCAGCTGAATGCAGTAGCAACACAGACAAAAAGACAGGGCCACAGAACTGGGGTGTAATTACAGTGGTAGGAGAGCTTAGTTTGATTGCAATATCACGGCTTTCTGTGTTATCTGCTCTTACCTCAAAGCAAAATGTGGTGGTGCCCCCTGGGATGCCTCTTTTAGGGTTCGAGATGAATGGTGCTGGGAGCACAGAAACAACTCTACAGAGCATAGGGGGCGGGATGAAGAAGCTGACAGCTTTGAATATGTGCAAAGCCACGTGCACATATTGGCAGCACAGTGATAAGGAAAAAGTTGGTGTTGAAATTCTGCAGAGAATGAAACTGATGGCTCACGGAACCACACCACCGATTTTTTACTTCTTTCGGACAGGGATAAGGTTAAAGTGGCAATTGGTGTACAATCTAAAAGGTACAATCTTCCTAGGACCAATCAAACAGTTTGCACCACCTTCAGTAGTATAATACTCAGCTATGTAATGTTTACATATTTTTTGAAACACTAGATTCTTTAATAATTTAGCTGTCTGTATTCTAACTTGGAATTTCGGTTGATGTGTATCTATATCGTAATCCATGGATCTGTAATTTTCAATGATGGTGAAGTACCCCTTACTGGTCATTAATTTTGTATGAAATAATACAGTGGATATGGCTTCTAATGCCCTATGGTTTGGATGGAGAATTGTTTTTATTAATATAAAACAGATCTTCGTATGTCACTTGGCTCGATCTGCTGTGATAGAGCAAAATTGCTTTGCGTGGGACAGCAAGTTGACTCATTCTGAGCTATCACAGTCACAAAAAAGCAAAAATATGACAGATTCAGCTGCTTTTACTTCAAAAGATTGATGAGCAGAGTATATCACTGGCATTGCAGATTGGAAGTATGTATCTGATTTATTCTATGACCTTGTCGAGATTCCAAAACAGTATTCTGATTCTTACTGTAGTGACATTGGAATGTATGTAGAAAAAAGATACATGTTGCAGGGTCCCAGAGGCTATCATAGAAGAGGGTGGTACAGGTAAATTGCTCAGTATAGCTCTGGTTGCTGTGTCAGTGATCAACTCTACCAATTCTTCCTTACTCCCGGGGCTGGCAGAGTGATGAGGCAGTGCACTAAGTGGTGATGATGGTAGAAGTGGCTCCCAAGGCACACCCTGAATCTGGTGCCTTGGGAGCTGTCTAGTGTAAGTTGGAGTGCCCTTGAGGCTTTTATTTCCTCTTACCGGGAATAGTTTTTGTCCAGCCATACAGCTTTTAAGTAAGTAGTGTCCTATTTTTATGTTCTCTTGATGTAACAACTGCAGTGAGGCATCAGATGGACGCATAGGTTTTTCTGAACCCATGCTTGTTTTATACTTCAGGCGATATAGATGTAAAGGTGACTCTATTTTTATTGCAGTGTAGGTACAGTGGTATGATAGAGCTGGTCATGTGGCTACACACTCCTTTAAGAATGACTGGCTCTTTAAAAGCCAGTTGGCTTTTGCAGTTCCCAGGGACAGGATGCAGACTTTCTGGACTTGTACATCCAGCACTTGGGTACAGGACAAAATCCTCAGTGGAGAGTGGAACTTATAGAAGACTGCCAGGATAGGCCAGGCACTAGTTGGCCCAGATCTGTGTATCTGTCCCCTTACTCACAGCTTTACCATACTTGTCAACCATTCTGTTTCTTCAGGTAGGCTTCCATAAAATAAGAAAAGCCCACCTCAAAAAGGGTGTTGCTGGGTGGATTGAGGGATGTACTCAGTGTATTGGGGGCATTCTGATGGCGGGGTTAACATTTCCTAGAATTGGGAGAAAAAAGGTTGACAAGTATGACCTTCACATTTGCACTGCTCAGCTCCAACTCCACTTCTCACCAGGATAGTCTTCCTGGACCCAGGGAGGGTCAGCTTCTACTGGTTTTGGCTCCTAACTTCCAAAAGCATCTGGGAGATACTGTGACGCTGAGTAGCACTGTTAATCCCTGCCCCCACCCTGCCTGTGGATGGGGGTTAACAAGGCTTAATCCAGAGTTATATATATAGTGTGGTGCGCATGGGCAGGAGGTTAGAAGTTAACCTGAAGTATAGTCAAGGAGGGAATAGGTGGGCCAGCTAAGTAGCAGCCAATCAGGGCACAGATAGGAGCCCGAGTTAGAGTTGTTTGAGGGAAATCAGTGTGAGGAGAGAGAGAGAAAAAACAAGGTTCCAGAAGAGAGCAGAAAGTGAGACAGCAAAGATGTAGTCCATAGGAGGGGACGCCGGGCTCTGCTGAGGACTGGGAACAGGGTTAAGTGTCCAGCATGTAAATAGTTCTTTTGGATACAAAAGGAGATGGTCTGGGAAAAGGATCTCCCTTCCCCACTCCTGGGGCACAGGCTAGAGAGAGGAAATGAGAGAAGGAACGGGGTTCCCCCGAGATCCTGTCTGGGGACAGAGTGGTACAGAGACCCGGGACAGCACGGGATTGACAGCAGATAGCGGAGAGAGAACAGTATGGATTCCGAGAGAGGGAGTGAGCTTGGTGTTAGCCTCTGGTGAAGGGTGAAGGAGAGGCCATTATCCGAAATTAACCATGGCAGAAGGAGAGACAGGTATACAGTAGAAGCTATTCTGGGGATCAGGGACTGTTAGGGAATGGCCAAGGTTGGCAGGAAGAGTGTTCCCTGTATGTTGTGTCATGATGCTGGGGTCGTCCACCTATTGAAGCCTAGTTTGTGACCGGAGATCAGACCAAGTTTGCCAGGAGTAAAGACCATAAGTTCTTCTGTGGGCATTTATTTATGAAACACCGATGCAAGACACAAGCATCACACCCATCCTCCATGGTACACCGCGATTCCCATTCTCAGTAACCACATACAGTGGAGTGCGTCACCACCCACACCATCCTCCATTTAGAAAGTTTAGATCTAGTACAAACAATACTACAGTAGACTAGTACCATAGAATACCAGTACAGTATTAGTAGTAGTGTTACAATGCCATTATGTATGAAACTGAGCTAAGAAAATTCTAATTGGGCTTGTTATTCATAGAAGAAAAATTTTAATACAATTTCAATTGGAAAGGGGTTGTCCCATCTACAAGGTTACAAACAAAATTTCATATCATTTGGTTAAATTACATGATAAATGTGATCAAGAAAAATGACCTTCACATCACCTTCTGTGCTTGCGCCTGCATCCCACTCGTGCACTCTTCAGTTCATCAGCATTTCTAGTTAATGGGCGGGAGTAAGTGCTGATCACATGACTATTTCCCAACTGACCAGAACCACTGTTCACACCACCACTTCTAACCCACACCCCTCTGGCAGATAGTAGCTGTGTGCAGTCTCCCAGTAGTCTGAACTGAGCATGCTCGAACAGATAATAGAAAAACCACTGCTCATTTTGATAAATACATGTATTTGCAAAGTTTGCTCTTTTAGCAATATCTACTCAATGGGTTATAATTATTATTATAATTATTCTTCCCTGATAAATTATATATGGTTAAAATATTTAAATAAATGTTTTAACCATAGATAATTTATCAGGGAAAAGTTTCTATGGAAGTTACCTGAGAAATTTCAATGGGCTATAATTACTATTTTCTTACAACCCCTTTAAGAGACTAATGCAAGAGAGACATTTTTAATGTGTCTCCTGTAAGTTTTTGCATATAATCCTAAACCAGAGTGGTGTACTAAGGATGGCCACTTTAACTTTCACCTGCATATATTCATCAGTAAGCAATAGATCACTGTAAACAATAAATACAGACAAAGTGGATCCTATACCGACAAGACACATGATAAACTAATGTAATATGTAAAAATTAATTTAAAGAAATCAACATGGTTTTCTTGCCATACCATATATAATACACTGACACTTTGAGAGACTTTAGAGGGGTGTCCCACCTTCATGCAGTGATATGTCACATAGAATGTAAATCATCCTTTGCTCTCTATAAGGCTATGTTCACACGGTGTAATTGCAGGGCGTACAGTACGCCCTGCAATTACGCTGGGTGCTCGGGAGTTGCGCTGATACGCGCGTACTCCCTCAACGCGGGGGGGCGGCAGGCCACCGGCCCTATTGACAGTCATTACTCGCGGCGCGTATTTGCCACAAGTAATTGACATGTCACTTATCTCCCCGCGCGTACAATACCATCGTATTGTACGAGCGGGGAGAGGAGGCGTAATCCATAGTTCTCTATGAGAACTGTGGATTACCGTAATTTCGGCGCACATCTCACCCGTATTAGAGCGCAAATACGATGCAAAATGCGCACCGAAATTCCCCCGTGTGAACATAGCCTAAAGCGTAGCATTTATGAAATTGCATCATTGGCTACTTTATATCAAAATACTGTCCACTGTTAGCATCCTTTAGGTTTTCCTTTTTTTTCAAAGAAAATCTTGGCACTATTTGTGAACTACTTTCAGCCAAGTTGACAAGAGATCTTCTGTTGAATATTTATCTATCCTGGCTGGCATTTCGAGAACTGCTGTAAAGTGGTTTTGACTCTGGAGTCACTAGAGAATTGTTGGAAAAGAAATACTTAGACTCAATGTTGATTTTGTTACCATCTGTTAGATACATTTCTGCTGTTAAAAGACCCTTACCCCAGGCCTGCTATCTGAATTAAACAATACATCTCATGCTCGTGTAGTCTCCTGTCTTAAGTCCTGGAATACATCTGTTCAGAGAAGAAAAATAAAGTTCATTTTGTGAAACAGTGGAATATTAGGGAAGCAAAGTTCAATTGCTTTTGGGACTGCATGGAAGAAGTGTAACTTATTAGCAGCTACTGTAGTAGTACAGCTGCCAACTTTTACAGATGACATGGTGGAAGTCTTTAAATTGTTATGAACTCACATTGGGTTATAAAGATAGAAGTGCATACAATGGAGAAACTTTGGACGACACATATGATTTTGCCTTTGCCGTTTTTTTGCCGTATATTGCCGGTTCTATAGATGTATGAACAGGCGTACGGTCAAACTTGGCCCGATGGTGTCTGACGACACATTTTAATGCTCCAAAGTTTGATGCAAAACTGCCATACGAAGTTTGCCGCATAACACTCTATGTGCCAATTTTGAGTGTTATGCGGCAAAAATGTTTGACACAACACATTTATTCATACTGTCATATTATACACTCCTCTATATCTACTTAGAACTGGTGTGTTGGTGCCAAGTTACAAAAATGGCTACTGCGTATTCATGGGTGTCGCCCCTTTGTCTTTGGTAGCGTTCTACCAAAAAGGGATATATTTAGTTAAAAATATAAGTCAGAAATAAAAAAAAATATTCCCATATATAAGATAATAAGTTGTTTTCAGTGTGTTAGTTTTCCTGGAAGAGCACACATTTTATTGTCATCCAACAATTTGTTGTGAGTTTTACGTTTTTAAATGAATTCTATTAATAAATCACCATTATAGTATCATGATCCATTTTAGAGACATTATCTGCACAATTTACTACTCAATGCTTAAAAAAAGAAAAATACGTTCTTTTCCATATGGAGCTTTAGTAAACGTTTGCCTAGCGATTTAAATAGGTATTATTATTCATTTTAATGGCTAAAAGGTTCCATATTTAAAGTGCTCCTAGTGTAGCTTTTTTGTTCAGTACATATAAATTTTTAAACCCTAAATGCAGAAATGGTATTATATTGCAATATGTAGCTAAGATATGTTAGATTTATTGTCTTTGTCACCTTTGTTACTGTCAATGCATGAGTCGTATTGCTATTTATCAAATAACAGCAGCCTTTATGTTGTGCACAGTTTGGGAACAAAAGCGGTTTTTAAAGTTTAACACTGCACATAACCTAACATCTCAAGAATGTGTATAGTTTACCCCAGTGTTCTAAAGTAAGTTCATCGGGGCTCCATTCCTAGGCATGTGTGGAAATGTGTGACTAGATGCAGAATATCCCAGATAATAATAATAATCTTTATTTATAGAGCGCCAACAAATTCTGCAGCACTTCCAGAGCTAATAGCCAAATGTTCCCATCTAATATATTTTTGGTATATCAATCGTAAATGCCTTAAATGTCTTATAAGTCCAGGTCCAACCTTTGGGACGCAGAACTTTCTTGAGAATGAGACCCTGAAAGTCACCGTGCAGAACGGAGAGTAGGTTCTATGGGAGTTCCAAGTACAGCTGAATGGAACTGCTATTAAAATGAACAGAAATTGCCACACAAGCACCAACTTCTCTCTGTCCTGCACAGTCACTTGTGTGGTTCGGTACCTATCAGACATTTATTGCATATCATACAGATAGGAACCCTTTTTAAGTGTGCCTTCAAAGCTATGCTTTCCTAAACTACACCATGTCCTCCTTTTACCTCACTTGAAGTCTGAGCTGACCATAATGACAGAGCAGCACTGAAATAAAGCATTAACAATATGTAGATGCCATCTTGTTAGGCTTTAGAGTTTACATCATAAATGTATTCTACACCACATGTATATGCCTGAATTTCAACAAGCGTATACCATGGTGTCCAACCAGGATAAAGAAGAAGTATTTCATGGCCCTCACCCTTCTATGATTATAATCCAATTTTATTCACAACTTGCAAAATCCAGGGTATAGATACAAAGGTACTCTCAGTCACCCAGTCATGGCCATGAAGAAGCGTGACTGAGCTTGAAACGGTCGATGGTTTATTAAGAGCATATCCTTTTTATCTGTACCTTGAATTTTACAAATTGCAAATAAAATTTGATTATAACCGAGGAAAGGTGAGTAACATAGTAACATAGTTTGTAAGGCCAAAAAAAGACAGACGTCCATCAAGTTCAGCCTATTGGGCTACAGTGTTGATCCAGAGGAAGGCAGACCCCCATGAGGGAAAAGCCAATTTTCCTCATTTTAGGGAAAATAATTTATTTCCCGACTCCAATCTGGCAATCAGAATAAATCTCTGGATCAACAACCCTGCTCCAGAATCCTAGTCACTATAACTTGCTATATTACTGCACTTTAGAAATGTATCCAGACCCTTTTTGAACTCTGTTAGTGAATTTACCATGACAAGTTCCTCTGGCAGAGAGTTCCACAGTCTCACTGCTCTTACAGTAAAGAATCCCTTTCTATGTTTATGTAGAAACATTCTTTCCTCTTGGCGTAGAGGATGCCCCCTTGTTCTAGATACAGTCCTGGGTATAAATAGATCTTGGGAGGGATCTCTATATTGTCCTTTAATATATTTATACATATTTTTTTATGTCCCCCCAAAGTTGTTTTTTCTCTAAACTAAATAACGCTAATCCTCCTAATATTTCTGGGTATTGTAGTCCACCCTGTCCTTTTATTTATTTTGTTGCCCGCCTTTGAATCTGTTCAAGCTCTACAATGTCTTTCCTGTGAACTGGTGCCCAGAACTGTACATAATATTCTATGTGTGGCCTGACCAGAGAATTGTATAATGTGAGAATGATGTTCCCCATCATGTTGCATCTATGCCCCTTTTTTAAACCAGAAAACCCCATGATCCGCCTGCCTTGGCAGTTGCTGCCTGACAACTCTACAATTAAATTTTTGTCCACAAGATTCCCCAAACCCTTCTC
>JAODAL010059540.1:0-21419 GCA_025379985.1 Phyllomedusa bahiana
TAAAAATACGGGAACACCAGCCAGGTATAACCTAAAACATCACCTATAGAGAAAAAGGGAGGTCAACATCAACCGGGTAAAACCCCACAACACTGCAATGGCCCATAGAGGTCAGAACCACTCATTTTAAAACCTACAACACCCCCATATAGAACCCACAAATCGGGACCCCAGCTCAGGATAAACTAAAATACCGCCATATAAACCCACAGAGGTAAACCCATCACTATGGTATAACCTAAAACACCCCATAAGAGCCCACACAAGTTCAGACATCAGCTCGGAAACCCCCACAACACAACCATATAGAACCCACAGGTTCAGACCCCCACTCAGTATAACCTACAACACCACCAAAATAAGGACCACATAGAGGTCGCACCACTCAGGTAAAACCCTACAACACTCCCAAAATTTAGAGACACTAGGGGCAGAACCATCGGGAAAACCTAAACATTTCCAATAGAGACCACATAGGGGTAAGACCCAGCTCAGATATAACCTACACACCCCCATATAGAGACCAAAAAGAGGTCAGACACCAGCTAGTATAACCTACAACACCCCCATAAGAGACCAAAGTGGTCCGCCCCACTCGGTAAACCCTACAATACCTCCATATAGGACCAATAGAAGTCAACACACCAGGTAAAAACCAAAAAAACCCCACCAAAAAGAGGTAGCCCCAGCCAGGTAACCACAACACCACCATAAGAGCCACATAAGGCAGACACCAGCTCAGTTTAAAACCCTACAACACCACCATATAGGGGCCACAAGGTCAGACACCGCCGGGGAAAAACCTACAACCCCGCCTGAGGGGACCACATAAGGGTCAGACACCACTGGGTATAACCTACAACACCGCCATATAGAGACCCATAGGGTCAACACCACTCGGGTATAACCTACATCCCCCCCTATAGAGACCACATAAGAGGTCAGACACCATCAGGTATAACCTAAACACCACCATGTGAGACCACATAGGGGTCAGACATCATTTTCGGGGTAAACCTACAACACCCCCATATAAGACCACATAGGGGGCCCAACACCAGCCGGGTATAACCTACATCACCCCCTATAGAGACCACATAAGTAACCAGCTCGGGTAAAACCTAAAACCACCATATAAACCACAAGAGGTCAACACCAGTCGGGTTTCTGACAACTGGAAATCATCTGCTACCCTTTCTTTCATGTTCAGTGACGTCTGCTGTAGTGTACAAGCTATACAGCTCTAAGGGTTTTAAAATTTGTCTTAACTTAGATAAACAAGCCCCTCTGCATAGATAAGACTCAAAGGGAGTGACTGATCATGGTAGATGGGGAAAATTTAAGAAATGGGAATTGAGAAGCAACAGTTGGTTGGAACCTGAGAAACTTTTTTTACCTGCAGTAGATAAAATTCCTCTATCTCCTAAAAAAGCAAATAAAAACAGCAGTGCATTTTTTTTTGTGCTTCCAAAACATGTATGAATTGAAAGCTTAGCTCTCGTTGGTTTTGCAATACCCTCGATTGGTGGCTATGTTCTCTGATTGTTATATGAGCTCTGATTGGTGGCTATGTTCTTTGATTTGGTGCTTTGAGCCCTAATTGGTTGCTATAGGCTGTGATGGTTGCTATGGTCTCTGATTGGGTGCTATGAGCTCTGATTGGTTGCTATGAGCCCTGGTTGGTTGGTATGGGCCGTGATTGGTTGCTATGGGCTCTGATTGGTTGCTATTGGCTCTGATTGGTTGCTATGGGCTCTGATTGGTCACTATGGGCTCTGATTGGTTGCTAAGAGTTCTGATTGGTTGCTTTGAGGTCTGGTTGGTTGCTAGGAGTTCTGATTGGTTGCTTTGGGGTCTGATTGGTTGCTATAAGTTCTGATTGGTTGCTTTGGGGTCTGATTGGTTGCTATTGGATCTGATTGGTTGATATGAGATCTGAGTGGTTGCTATTGGGTATGATTGGTTGCTATGAGCTCTGATTGGTTGCTATGAGCTCTGATTGGTTGTTATGGGCAATAAAGACAGTCTTACTGCTAGACAGTTTCCATACACCTGGCCCAATGTGTTAAAAGTTACATAAAAAGACATCAGTGCAGATCAGTTCTTGGTGTTTAATAAGTTTATTACACATGGAAGTTTACAAAAAAATGCACCAGTCTCTATGTGTAATTTGCTAACTTGCAAGGACCTGTTCACACCACATTTCTCCCTTCTGTTTGTAGTGTCCTGTAGGATAATGTGAAGAATGTATCCCAATTGATACTACGACAGAGTCCTGACAGGGCCATAGAGATGTACAGGACAGACGTAGTCAATTTGGTCTATGTTTACCCTGTTTATTGAATGTATCTGCTAAACCTAGTATGTTTGGTTAATAGGGCAGACGTAATAAAATTCAAACCATGTTTACCAATAGATCTCTAAGCCATTGTCACGACCACTGTATCCACTGAGATAAATGTTCACAGTATTCTGACAGATACCACAGACGGGGATGAAAAACGTGAGGTGATTTGAGCCTAATGGGAGGTGCATTTTAGGCTGTTAGTTATCACAATATCTTTAAAGGGGTCGTCTCTCTACAGGGATCGCTGCTTTTTATGTTAAAGATCTTGCAAAAACAAGTCACTTTGCAATATGTGCCCATTTAACATTTTCCTACCCATTTCCCAATATCCCTCTTGTGTGGGCTGCATCAGCTCCTCAGGTCGCTATAAATTACAGACCCGTTCAATCTCTCCTGACAGGCTGCCAGCACTGATTACTATAGCTACAGACCTGTTTGATCTCTCCTGATAGGCTGCCAGCACTGGTCACTATAGCTACAGACCTGTTCTATCTCTCCTGATAGGCTGTCAGCGCTGGTCACTATAGCTACAGACCTGTTCCTATTTCCTCCTGATAGGCCCGCCCGCACTGGTCCCCTATAGCTACATACCTTTTCTATCTCTCCTGATAGGCTGCCAGCGCTGGTCACTATAGCTACAGACCTTGTTTCTATCTCTCCTGATAGGCTGCCCGCGCTGGCTCTGCTATAGCTACATACCTGTTATATCTCCTGATAGGGTGCCAGCACTGGTCGATATAGCTACAGACCTGTCCTATCTCTCCTGATAGGCTGCCAGCACTGGTCACTATAGCTACAGACCTGTTCTATCTCTCCTGATAGGCTGCCAGCGCTGGTCACTATAGCTACAGACCTGTTCTATCTCTCCTGATAGGCTGCCAGCGCTGGCTGCTATAGCTACAGACCTGTTTGATCTCTCCTGATAGGCTGCCAGCACTGATTGCTATAGCTACAGACCTGTGTGATCTCTTCTGATAGGCTGCTAGCGCTGGTTGCTATAGCTACAGACCTGGCTTCTACTGCAGCCTAGTGGAAGCCAGTAAACACCCCCTGAATTCGAAATGAAACCAAGAAAACAGGACTGATGTGATATGAAGCAATGTAGTGAGACAACCCCTTTAAGTAAGGACACAAAGCTTTAGGTTTGGTTCATATTAGTGTTGAAGGTTTCCTTCAGAAACTCCGGCACCGAGGTGAAAATGGATGTGTGGGATCCGTTTCATAATGGACACGCCGTGCGGCCAGCAAATCCTATCAACTACTATGGGTCCGTTGGGTTTCCACCATTGTGTCTATCATTGAGACAGAAAAAATAGTGAAGCTCGCTGCACTATTTTTTTCATACTTCCTGATGGAACTTGAGAAGAAGATTAGAAATGGAAACTCCAATGAAGATGTCAACCAGGCCTGTGCTATATTTTTAGTTCTGCTAGAACAACATTAGATATTATAGCAGTAAAATCTCTTGTGTTTGTTGTGATTAGTAATGTTTATGGAACTGTTACAAGTGACACTTGCCGTTTCCTCTATGTATCTACATCTGGATATACTGAGGTGTCAATGCTCTGTGGATACTTTGTAATAACTGAATAGACAGACAGTAAATATTTGCTCATTAACTTTTTGTAGAATTGCATTTATTTTGTTATGTTTTTGTCTTATTTCCATCAGTATCACTTTAGTGTTGTTCTCTCAATGTGTTTCCTCCTTGCTGCCTGGTTTCTATCTCTGTGGCTTCTAAGAAGACTTTCTAATTTTTTATTTTTTTTTTATTTCCCTTTCTTACTTCTTTTATTAGATATTCTGAGACCCCTTTGTGTACTGAAGAGAACTTAAAAATGAGCCTCCAAGAAACTGACTCAACAATTAATATTAGTGGCAAATATGAAAATATTGCTATGAGCAAGCGACGGGAGACAAATGCAGACAATGGATTTGGAGGCCATTGCGCTACTGAAGATCAAGGGCAAGACAGCATGGACGTCTCAACCTCCAAAAGCAATGAAGCATCTGAAGCATTTGAAGATAAAAGTGACGTTTTGAAGGACTTTTCCACAGATCTTCAGCCTAACAGCAATGTCCAAGAGGACATGAGGCCCAATGACTCCCCAATGGCTCAGGAACTTGAAGATGATGTCATTGTAGCTTCTGGGTCAGAGGGCAGTGCTACAGGAGACTTTGAGGAGAGCAACTTTTCACATGAAGGATATCAATCAAACAACGACTTGTGCTGCAGACCAATCATGAATGAAGCTGACACTATAAAAGACAAAGCCTTGGACGGCACTAGTGTCAAGGACATTGCTTCCATAGATCTTCAACAAGACATCAGTGTCACAGAAGTCACCACGATGGAGGACTATGCCACAATGACATCACAGGACAGTACTATAGGAAACTTTGTGGGGAACAACTTCTCTTCTGAAGACCAGAAATCAAACAACAACCCCCCGTGATGACAAACTTGCTCCTCATGAAGTAAATGCAATTTTTTCTGGAGTCTGTGAGATGAGTGGAAAGGCCTCCAACTTCATAAAAGATGGTGGCACCAATATAGATGATTGTACTTCTACTCTGTGCTGCAAGAAACAAATTGAAGGAAGCATCATTGAAGATGGTGGGAAGGAAGATTTGGCAGAGACTGAACCTTCCACCAAATGTTTTGAATCTACCAAAAATGTCTTTATGGGCCTAAAGGACAAAACTTCTACAGACTCCGGAAAAGACATCAGTGATATGTGCCATGGACCAAACATCAGCAAAGTCAATGCTATAGAAGAGGAAAGCAAAGCCTTGGACGGCACTAGAGTCAAGGACATTGCTTCCATAGATCTTCAACAAGACAACAATGACATCAGGGTGGATGACTGTGCCACCATGAAGGAGGACAGTTCTACAACAGTCTTTGAAGAGAAGAACTTAGCACCTGAAGGCTATCGAAGTACCATTGAAGAGGCCGAAAAGGAAGACTTGGCAGAGAGTGAACCTTCCAATGAATGTTTTGAATCTGATGGATCTAATGAGGACAAGACTTCAACAGATCATGAAGAGACAACAGTGTCCTGTGCCATAGACCAAACATCAGCAAAATCGATGCTATAGAAGAGGAAAGCAAAGCCTTGGATGGCATTAGAGTCAAGGACATTGCTTCCATAGATCTTCAACAAGACAACAATGACACAAAAGGTATCAGGATGGATGACTGTGCCACCATGAAGGAGGACAGTTCTACAACAATCTTTGAGAAGAACTTTGTATCTGAAGGTCTTATATCAAACAGCAGTCCCACAGAATCGTGTCACAATGGAGGTGAGGGTTGCAGGTCTGGTGATGATACACTTGTCCACTTTGAGGGTAACAGCCATTTTTCAGGAGCCAGTCCGACTGGTAGAGCTGGCTCCATAGACCATAAATGCAAAACTGATGAAAGTACCAAAATAGATGACTACATTAGAAGAAAGAACAAAGCAAGAGGGAGAAGGAACAACCTCAAACAGAGAAGTAACAACACCTCCACAAACCATAGAGTTGAAGATGACCTTTCATTGGGTCATGGAGGAGATAATAAAGGCTTCACAGGACATAGACCCAAGACACAACATCAGATTCAGGCCACCAAAAGACGTCATAATTCCTTGGCTATCAGCAAGCCTGCCCAGTACCGCCAAGTTGGCATTGCTTCAGTGGTCAATAAATCCAGTGAGCGGGTCTCCTTGTCCCATGGATCTGAGACCTGTAACTCTTCAAAGACCCATATGGATAAGCAAAATCACAGTGCAAGATCCTCAAGAGGATACAAAGGATTAATAAACCTATTATGTCTTGGTAACAATTGGAAGATGATGATGATGATGATATCGATACTGATGGGTTTAGTAGCTTCAGTGTCAGCACAAGGTAAGTACAAATAATACAATATTTACAATGATCCAATACTGTTCGGAGAACGAGGGGGATACATAGTAACACTTTCTCATTCTCTGTGGCACAATTAGCTTTTACAGACATTTTGTGACAAGAGTGTCTGTCCTGGTAACACTATGACAACACTTCCTCTCTGTGTATTCATCACCGCTTATTTCTTAGGGGTCTGGACCTTGTAAAAAAAACAATTAGATTCTAGCTTTTATTTTCTTAGCAGAGTTAAGAAATATTAAGAAGTGATCTGCATATGAGTGGCTCATTGGCCCCAGGATAATCTCTCTGGGAAGGAAATACTATTATACAAAACTTTCCTGCTTGCTTTAAATGTTTTCCTTTATAAGTTACATATACACACTGCTATCCAGTGCTCAAATTATATTGTTATATAGTGTGTAAAATATGCTGTATAATAATGCCACAATAATATTCAAATGCAACCTACATACTATCATAAAGTGCTCAAATAATATTCCTACATAGTCTCCACAAAATATTGTATAATACTGCTATATAGTGCCAAAATAATACTCAAATATAACCACATACTACCATACAGTGCTCAAATAATACTCTTTTATTGTCCAGATAGTACTCTAAACACAGCCCACATAATACTGGCCAGGGGTGTAGCTATAGGGGATGCAGAGGTAGCAGTCGCTACCGGGCCCTGCAGCCTGAGGGGGCCCAAAAGCTCTTCTGCCGCAGCATTGTCAATGGCACATGGTAACTGAGGGACCCCATTTCACTATTTGCACTAAGGCCCAGAAGCTTCAAGTTACGCCTCTGATACTGGCATAGAGTGCCAAAATAATACTCATATGCTTCTAACTTAACACTATACAGTCCTCACATAACACTCTCCAATAGTGTCCACTGAATTCTGTATAATATCATATTATAGTGCCAAAATAATACTCAAATGTAGCCCACATACTACAGTAATCAATTAATACTCTAATATATTATCTACATAATACTATAAATACAACCCACATAATACTGCTATATGGTGCCAAAATAATACTTGCATACAACCCAATTGGCACCATAGAGTGCTCAAATAATACTCTTATATATTGTCCACATAATACTGTAAATATAGCCCACATACTGTAATATTGCCATATGGTGCCAATATAATACCTATGCAGCCCACTTACTGCCATATACTGCTATATGGTGCATTAGTAATATGCAGTATCCAAATAGGACTCCCTTAGGAGGCCACAGTTCTGCAGCGTAAAAGGGGTAATCTCACTTTTGGACATTTATGACTTATTAATAGAGTGTGCCATAAGTTTCTGATAAATGCAGGTCCTAACTCTGGAATCCGAGCTCATCTCCAGATCGCGGTTCCTCCAACCTTCTTGCTGGGGGGAGAGGGCAGCTGCATGCAACTCTTTCCAATTACTACTGTGTCTGCAGTCGAGCACACAGAAGTGAATGGGGAGCAGCTGCCTGAACAGACGGGACGGAAGACTGAGGATCACATAGACTCCACATGGGTCCGGGTCCCAGAGGTGGAACTTGCATCTATCACACAAAGTCCATGGTGGGAATAAATAAGAACGGAAAAACAGCTCACCATATCCTCCTCATGGTAAAACGACTGGGGATTCCTTGGTGCACGAACCAATCACCCGGCCACAGGTGTAGCAAATCCAGGAAACAGCATGAGAGAGGTGGTTCAGCACTCCATAGGTAAAAAACATTAAACTTTATTGTCCCATAGTAGAAAAAATAAAATCAAAGAACAAACATGGTGAAGCTATTGACGCGCAAATTTTTTTTTACGAAAATTGAATACATCTGTATAAAACCAGCCTAACGGTGACAACACCTGCAGGTCAAACAGTTAAAGGGGTCATCTATTAAAAAAAATCATATTATATTTCGTCCAAGGTGGTGCAAAAAAGAGAAATCCTAACACTTATCTAGCTGCCTCCCACCACTGTTACTCCGGAGCTCGCTATGATTTGCTCCTCTTCACGTCAAGAATCTCATCCCGACACAAAGGAGAGGTTCCGAATCTATTCACTTAAAATGGAGCAGGAGTCTCTCCTCCTTATTGGGATAAGAACCCGGAAGTGAAGAGAAGTGGATCACAGGGACCGTTGGAGCAGCAGTGACAAGGGGGCAGCTTGGAAAGTGTTAGGGTTTCTCATTTTTGCACCACTCTGGACCCAATGCAATATCATTTTTTGTGGTGATTTTCTTTGATGGTGATTTTCAAGGCTGGACAGAGCTATCAGTGCAAATGACTAGTAGAACTGTTTTTCCACTGTTGGGGGTCCTGCCCCTTCAGAAACTGGGATCCTGGGCAGGACATGTGGAAGTGTTGTCATAGGGACACAGCAGAGGAACTCCATAAACTTCATAGTTAATAGCTCTGCAGAGTAATAGCTTGACCCCAGGCTGATACATTTTACCTGCAAACTGATTTCCTATCCATCATTGTTTGTCTGCAGCTTCCCCGGTAACTTCACAATGGCAGCGGCGCTGGACCTGTAACATAAATGAACCTTTAGAAAATCAAAATGTGACCATTTATCACAGTTCAAAGAATTGTACATTCAATATCACGAAGGATTTGCTTCCCTATAACTGTAACGGACTTTTGCTTTCTATGAGAAATAAAACAGTCCTAGAGGTGAACACAAAGAACTTGACTATAAAGGATTGGAGGATGGAATATGGAATTAACTATATTGGGGACATTTTGCCCTCACATAAGTGTGGTAAGAGTTTATCCAATGTGATTTTCCCAAAACTGCACTCTCCCCATTCAAACACTCTAAATACTGTCAGCAAATGCTCGCTCTGCCCACAGCCATCCTTCCCGACTCCCCCATAGTCATGTATGATTAGCTCAGCTGATCGTACATGTATTCAGAATGGGGAGAGGGGTGAACAATGGTAAGAAACCTCTGGTAGCTGCTTATGTCCCCTGAGAACAATAGAGCTGCATGTTAAACCTGACCCAACATCTGCCACGGGGGAAGATTTAGGGGCCAATACACACATTGGGGCAGATTTATCAAGGCAGTTGCGCCAGAATTCTGGCTCCAAAAACCATCTTTTCACCACATTTACTATGTGTTTTAGACAGTTTCAGGTGCCTCTGCGCCTGCCCGACAAAGAGGAGTGGCTTTCATAAAAGGGGTGTGGTTTCACAGTAAGGGGCGTGGCTTAAATGCAACAACAAAAAATGCGCCAGAATCTGCGACCAAATTCTGACGTAAAAGTGCGCCAACTTAAAGATGGTACAAACTTAGACGAGACAGTTCTAACCTGCGCCAGATTTATCAACACTATGATAACTGTGGCGCATTATAAGACTGTCTAGTCTAAGTTTACACTGTTTAAAAGTTAGACACTATTGATAAATCTGCCCCACTAAGTACACAAATTGAGGGGAAAACACCAAAATTGTCAACCAACACTAAGCTACTGCTTAAAAGTTAAAATAGTAAAAATAGCAGATTCACAGGAGCACAGAGCATTTCAGGTAAGGAGGGGATTGGTCTTGTGAAGGTTTCTCAAACTGAAAGTTACACAGGGAAGGTATATGACCCGAGCAGCACAGAGCTTTTCAGATGAAGATTGTTTTTATTTTGTGGGAGGTCATGAGCAGAGAGTTAGACCATGGAAGGTTCCAGCAGCACAGAGTGTTTCAGGAGAGGGTGCATTCATCTTGACGGGGGGCAGTGACCTGTCGATTCATGTGATGATGTTGGGGAAGACGGTGCTTCTTGGGTAACTTTGCAGTAATATTTGACCACCATTATCACATGATTAAACACTACCTTTATTTTTTAGATGTGGTGGATGAACCATCAAGGATGACGATGCCTGAGACGACCAAGGTCACCGAACCTCCTGACAGCTCAGCACAGCCACAGCTCCATAAGGACAATGGTGCCCAGACCGAGAGCATTGGAGCTGTAGTTGGAGCTGTAGTTGGAGCTGTAGCTCTCATCATTTTTGTAATTTTAGTCTGCCTCTACATATTCTGCCCAATGTTTAAGAGGTAATTTATACATTTAAAACAAATCACTAAAAACGTACGATATACATTGGACTCTATGTCAACAAATCAATGAGCAAAAGAAAGGGTTAGACTTAAAGGGAATCTGTCATCAAAAAATGTATTTTTTTTTATTGATGAAATATTGTGTGTTCACTTTTGTCGAAATTTTTAGTATATTTGGGCAGGTGCACTCACTAGCCCACGCATGCATAACACACACACAGGTACACTCACAAACCCTCGAGCATGCACAAACAGGTGCACTCACAAGCCCACGTGCATGCACAAACAGGTGCACTCACAAGCCCACGTGTACACACACAGGTGCACTCACAAGCCCACGTGCACGCAAAAACAGGTGCACTCACAAGCCCACGTGCATGCACAAACAGGTGCACTCACAAACCCTTGTGCATGCACAAACAGGTGCACTCACAAACCCTCGTGCATGCACAAACAGGTGCACTCACAAACCCTCGTGCATGCACAAACAAGTGCACTCACAAGCCCACGTGCATGCACAAACAGGTGCACTCACAAGCCCACGTGCATGCAAAAAACAGGGGTGCACTCACACGCCCACGTGTACACACACAGGCGCACTCACAAGCCCACGTGTACGCATAAACAGGTGCACTCACAAGCCCACGTGCATGCACAAACAGGTGCACTCACAAACCCTCGTGCATGCACAAACAGGTGCACTCACAAACCCTCGTGCATGCACAAACAGGTGCACTCACAAGCCCACGTGCATGCACAAACAGGTGCACTCACAAACCCTTGTGCATGCACAAACAGGTGCACTCACAAACCCTCGTGCATGCACAAACAGGTGCACTCACAAACCCTCGTGCAAGCACAAACAAGTGCACTCACAAGCCCACGTGCATGCACAAACAGGTGCACTCACAAGCCCACGTGCATGCACAAACAGGGGTGCACTCACAAGCCCACGTGTACACACACAGGCGCACTCACAAGCCCACGTGTACGCATAAACAGGTGCACTCACAAGCCCACGTGCATGCACAAACAGGTGCACTCACAAACCCTCGTGCATGCACAAACAGGTGCACTCACAAACCCTCGAGCATGCACAAACAGGTGCACTCACAAGCCCACGTGTACACACACAGGTGCACTCACAAGAACTCGTGCACGCACAAACAAGTGCACTCACAAGCCCACGTGTACACACACAGGTGCACTCACAAGCCCACGTGTACACACACAGGTGCACTCACAAGCCCATGTGTACACACACAGCTGCACTCACAAGCCCACGTGTACACACACAGGTGCACTCACAAGCCCACGTGCACGCACAAACAGGTGCACTCACAAGCCCAGGTGTACGCACACAGGTGCACTCACAAGCCCACGTGTACACAAACAGGAGCACTCACAAGCCCACGTGTAAACAAACAGGTGCACTCACAAGCCCACGTGTACACACACAGCTGCACTCACAAGCCCACGTGTACACGCACAGGTGCACTCACAAGCCCACGCGCACACGCACAGGTGCACTCACAAGCCCACGTGCACGCACAGGTGCACTCACAAGCCCACGCGTACACAGAGGTGCACTCACAAGCCCACGTGTACACACACAGGTGCACTCACAAGCCCACGTGCATGCACAAACAGGGGCACTCACAAGCCCACGTGTCCACACACAGGGGCACACACGCGCCCACGAGCACACACAGGTGCCCTCACAAGCCCAGGAGTACGCACAGGTGCACTCACAAGCCCCACGTGTAACACACAGGTGCACTCACAAGCCCACGTGTTCACACACAGGTGCACTCACAAGCCCACGTGTCCACACACAGGTGCACACACAAGCCCACGCGCACACACAGGTGCACACACAAGCCCACGCGCACACACAGGTGCACTCACAAGCCCACGTGTACGCACAGGTGCACCCACAAGCCCACGTGTACACACACAGGTGCACTCACAAGCCCACGCGCACGCACAGGTGCACTCACAAGCCCACGTGTCCACACACAGGTGCACACACAAGCCCACGCGCACACACAGGTGCACAAGCCCACGCGCACACACAGGTGCACTCACAAGCCCACGTGTACACACATTCTCCACTTAGCTCTCACTGCATAGTCTCCCTGGTTGTTGACAATGCACTGACTCGTTCCTTGTAGGGGGAGGGCGTCCACCTGACCTCTGCTGCGTCTCAGGCAGACTTGCTGGAGCACAGAGTGGCCAAGGAGATGTTCAGTAGCTGCTTCTCTGGGCTCCACCATCACGGCTGTCTGCTCCCTGCAGACACTAGAGCAGAGCTGAGGTCACAGCTGGGAGGGTTGTAGCTGAAGAGATTCGGACGGGAGACGTCTATACTTCGTATACACAGTGATTGCTTTACGGCAGTTTCCTGTGTGTCGTGCAATCACACAGTACAGAGCTGCTTCTGAAGAGGGCAGTGTTCGGTACACACAGGAATCAGTAATAACTCTCTATACAAGCTCACACTGAAAATACCTGCAACTGAAAAGAAAAAGGTGATAGAAAACACACACACAAATTGCGACACATTCCCTTTAACTTATACTAATCCTTGTAAAATCATTTATAGAACAAAATATATCATGTGTCCACATAAACACGTAAACATGTATACAGTGACATTGTAGGAACACACGCCGGCCCTTATGCATGCACACGCTCTCCCAGTACCCTGTTGACCCAAATTGTAGACTTGCATAAAGAAACTAAAGTGCGGGAGTATTTGGCATTTCCTTATATCCAGCATGAGACTTTTTTTTGGGCCACATGCCAGATTATCAGACTCTCTGAACCATCAGATGTCAGACTAACAGACTTGTACTGTATCATTGTTATTCCCATTAATGAACATTTCATTGACTTAAAGTGAATGTGTGGTTTATACTGCCCTATGTATGAACAGGATGTGATAGAGGAAGAGAAGCTCTGTGAGATATATGATATGGAACAGTAGTTCTCAGTCAACATCAAAGTAAATCCTAAAACAGAAAGTACAAGTCATGTTGGTTCCAGGCAAATACAATAAATGACAGCTCTGCACACAAAATAACAAAGGGAAAGCTGTCAATCACTGTGTGTGGGAGGGGTAAGCAAGACTTTCACTGTCACTTAAAGGGGTTGTCTCACTACAGGGATCACTGATTTTTATGTTAACGATCTTGCAAAAACAAATCACTTTGCAATATGTGTCCATTAACAGTGTCCTACCTATTCCTAGATATCCCCTCCTGTATGGGCTGCATCAGCTCCTCAGGTCGCTATAGCTACAGATCTGTTCAATCTCTCCTTATAGCTGCCAGTACTGTCACTATAACTACAGACCTATTCTATCCCTCCTGATAGGCTGCCAGCACTGGTTTCTATAGCTACAGACCTGTTTGATCTATCCTGATAGGCTGCCAGCACTGGTTGCTATAGCTACAGACCTGGGTTCTGTTGCAGCCTAGTGAAAGCCAGTAAACATGCCTCTGAATTCAAAGTGAAACCAAGAAAACAGGACTGAGGTGAGATGAATCAATGTAGTGAGACAACCCCTTTAAGGATTCCTGTCAGGATCTGTTCTGCTGTTTTACTCGGAAATCCTGCTTCATATCGTGTCACCCATATATCACAGAGCTCAGCTTCTACATCATATCCGGCTTTAAGATGGGACAGGACAAAACACTAGGCAGGTTTACTTTATGGCCTGGGGCCCATGACCTCAAATCTTCCTGAGCGGTTATATGTATATATATATATATATACAGTATATATATATATAATATAATATATATATATATATATATATATATATATAATATATATATATATATATATATATATATATTATATGGACTTTTAAGGGTTTGCTTCCTCATTATAATTACATACCGAGTAAATTGGGTTCCTATGGAGTTGTATATGTATGGGTGAGATGAGGGAGCCTCACTGAGACTATGGGCAATGGGAATGAATATCAGATCATAGAGGTCAGGAGCAGTTTACTGGGGCAGCTATCTGTGGCAATTAATATCAGATCGTGGAGGTCAGGAGCAGCTCCCTGGGGCAATAGCCACAGGTTGTCAATTTTAGATCATGGGGATCAGGAACAGATCACTGGGGACATTTTTCATCATTTTCTAATTGTAATTCAATTTGACATCTATAGAAATAACTCTTTCATTACTTTCACAGTTGGTTCAAGAGAGCTGTACCATGTTGTGGAGACCATGGTGACAACTATACGTCCGAACCCAACACCGACGCTGAGAACAACCCCACTACCACCCCTCTCATGCACAATGCCAATGGGGACCTCCCTGGACCTCCTCCTGAAAGACTAGAACAACCCCCACTACCAACTTCATGCATGCTCCAATGGGGACCTCCCGGACCTCCTCCGATGAAGATGCGAAAAAAACCCCCCCTTACCAAACCTTTTCAGCATGTGCCAATGGGGCCTCCGGGCCCCTCCCATGAAAGCTGAGAACAACAAACTACCAACCTCTCTGATGCTCCCAATGGGGCCCCCCTGGCCCCTCCTCCTGATAAATGTGGAAAAACCCCCACTACCAAAACCTCTCATGCATGCTGCCAATGGGGACCTCCCTGGACCTCCTCCTGATAAAGAAAGTCAGCTAGAGATAGGACCCTTTGCTGACTCCTCACGACCTGGGCCCGGATATCAAAGCAAAAGCCTGGGCTCCCCACACCCATGAATTCTGACTTTTTTAGTATCAAATATCTTTTAAAACGACCTAATATTTTCCTGGATCCGGTCTCCACAAATCAACCCCCCCAAATGCCCAAAACCCTTTTGACAAAGCCCAACACTGGTGATTGCCCTTACCCATGGACATGTTTTATCCCTTGTATATGTCCTTGTGGACTTTTCTCAGCGCTGGACTTTATTTAGTTGCATTAATTAATAGTTTTTATAGAAATGAGCTTCATGTCATTGGTGTAAAGGAAACCTGTCACATAGGTGATGGTGTCCTTGCTGAGGGCAGCATTAGGGTGATTAAAACCCGGTGTATAGCAGGCCTTCGTGCGCACCGCAATTTTGCCACTGTAAAAGTATCACTGCCCAGTATGTACTTTCTACAGTGCTCTGCCCCGGCCCCTAAAACCTCCCTTTCCCCCGACGTTTCCCCTTTAAAAAAAGAAGTGATAGTCATTTTTTTTAGGGCGGCACTTCATCAGGGAATACACCAGGAAATCATAGCGTTTAATGAGTGCTTCAGGCACATTGTAGTGCAATGACAAAGTATGCCTGCAAATACATTGTGTGAACATAGCCTTAGTTAGTGGCAGACATAGCAGAAGTGGCTGTTTCAAGTGTCCCTTATTCTGTAAGATACAGGAATTTCAGAACATTTATTGCTCAAATCTATCAGTTTGCAGCCTGTTCTGCCAGAGAAGAGTCCAGCTTATTCATGAACAGGTGTTCTTCCCGCCCACCCTAGCTGTCCAAACCCACTCACAGTTTGTATAAACAGCGGGTGGGTGGGGTTAGTCATAGGTGGGTGGGGCTAAAACCTGCTCATTAATAAACTGGACTCATCTATGGCAGAACAGGCTGCAAACTACCAGATTTGAGCAGTAAATGCTCTGACACTGCTGCATCTTACAGAATGAGGGACACAGCGCTGGAAACAGCAGGTCTGACTCTGGCTTGTGCTGTCTTCAGCAAGGGGGGCATAATCTATGTGAGGTTCCCTTTAAAGCGGGGATCCACCAGCTGGAATCCAGCTTCTTCTGCCATAGTGATCATAAATGTTTTGGGATGCCCATGTAAGGGGGAGCTATTCCTATTCTTCATGAAGTCTCTTGAGTGGTCATTGACCCTGCTCCAGTCTTTAGCAGATCACGTAGCATTAGCCTATTTAAAAAAATAAAAAAAAAAAAAAAGTGAAATGAGGCAACCCCTGTTCCCTTCCAATATGCTGATTACTGGGAGCACCATTGGGTCAGCAGTCTGATTCAGCGGTACTGGAGAAGGGAGTACTCGGGGTCATCCAGGTAATGCACAAGTAGACCTGGACAGAGCAGGTTCCTAGGGGAACCTACTTAATGAACTGGGGCCCCGCACAGAGGAGCCGTCTCTATTACAGTCACATGCCCTAACAAGGAACAGGCAGGGGTGTATCTATAGGAGGTGCAGAGGTATCAATTACTACCAGGCCCTGCAGCTGAGGGGGCCCAAAAGCCTTTGTGCCACATAAGAGGTGTATTGTAGATGGCACATATTATCCGGGGGCCCCGTTTTCTGTTTTGCATAAGGGCCCAAGAGCTTCAGGTTACACCTCTGTGAGCCGGGGGGTATCCAGGGAAGGCAACATCTAAGCCGCCCATACACATCAGATAGTGGCCGGCCACTTTTCATACCCAGTAAAATAAGACCTAGTGCATTTTTTTTATGCAGTTCAGAGTTTGGCTGCTTATGCTGATGTTTGTGATGAAATCACTACAGTATATTAATATAGGTTGATGTTTTGTTCAACAATAAATGTGAATTATTGTTCATAGAAAAAAAAAACATTCCCTAAAATAAGTCTTCGTTCGTCTCTAGGAGCAAAAAGTAATATAAAACACGGTCTTATTTTCGGGGAAACAGGGTAGCACCCGCATTTGGCAGAGCGTGCAGCCTGTCACATTGCGGAGTCAGATAAGTTGCGTCGCCACCGGTTCTGTATCTGATTGTCTCATCCTCTCTGCTGCAATCTGCCGGCATCTATCCAATGTGTACGATCAGCTTCACTTTGCCCAAATGTAGCGAGTGCCCTCAGGATGTTCCAATACATCTGAAAATGTTTGCATATAGTCTTAATTAAGACTCCGCCGTTTTGTGTCCGCAGCTCCTCTGCAGATCTATATTGTCCTCATGGTAGCAGACTCCCAATCCTGGGTGCAGTCATGTATGTGTAATACTGTATACTGCACTTCTGTATACAAAAGCAACAAGACTGAAGATAGAGCTCAGACATCCCACCAATTCAGAGAGGTAAAGAAACCTCCCCCTACACATGACCAGTGTATAGTATCCTAGAAACTATGAGCCCGGCCAGCGGTACCTGCATGGATCGTGTTTGTGAGGAAAATGACAAATTTCACCCCCCAGATCTTGTAACTTCAAATTCACTCAGATTGCAGAAGTTACCCAAGCTCCCCTAATGTGCAACACATGTCATGAGGAGACCATCAATTAGGCAAAAGGCACATGTCCCCAATTCAGATGCAAAGCCTGAATGCTCCATCCTTATATCACAAGGCATTATGGGAAAGGAGCTGGAAAGCTCACTGCGCCCTCTATAGGTTGTAACAAATCCTCAATTTACTTCTGATTCACTGAATCTTTGAGAAGCAAAAAGGAATAATTGTCAAGCCAATATTGCTCATCTACATACGCGTTTGATGTTCCCCTCCTGCTCCATCCGTAGGAAACAAAGGCCGCAGGGAGTCGAAGCATCAAAGGATTGTCAGTTAATATGTTAGCACCTTGCCCAGGCAGTACACACATGCTCTTAGACCCCAGCATCAAAGTGGTGAGCAGCCAAGGCGGTGCCATTATTTCATAAGGATTTATGGGAGAACCGTGCATCACAGGTCCACCCCAGTTTCATATTTTTTAATATGAAACTTCCCAATTGCATAGCTGTCATAGCTGTGTTTGTAGGGCATACGGGAAGGGACAAACCAAAGGCTGGTACAAGAAACGAAGAAGAACCCTCGTGTATGGTACCCAATCATAGCTTAGGCCCATCTGATTCTGATGGTACCACTGGCTTAGCTCCGTTCCAATATTATGCCTGTACATGATCTATTTTGTGTCTGAAGTAAAAAACAGCATGGCTCTGAAAGGGAGGAGCGTGTAGACCGTCCCAGGGGCGTGAGAGGGTGTGACAGGGGGTGTGACGTGGGAAGTCCCAGTGCTGTTATACGCCAAAGCCCAGGTGTGCCCATGGTTGTCTCATTGGAGGGGGTACCCTACACCAGCATTCCAGGAGCATCCACACACAGAAGCAAGGCCACAATCACCCCCCCCCCCCATGTGTGCCCAGCACAAGGCCAACCTAAGGTAAACAGACACATATTGCTGCCTTTTTGTCTGTACTTATTCTCTATTGTATTCGCACTTCACAAGGCGATTAAATCTTTAAACATTAATCCTGAGCCGGTCTGTTGTCTTCATCACTGATCTCACGTGTCCGTTTTTCTCTGTCTTTAATATATCACTACCTGGGCTGGTTCCTGGCCTTGTTATAAGACCAGGCTTATAGCCAACAAGGAACTGGTGGCAGTCTACTGGGCTGGCAGAGTTCTATTTAATCAGTGTGGGTAAACAGATCTCTCCCAGCTGTTCAGACAAATACGGGTCGGTTTATCAACCTCCAGGGATTATTACAGTCACCAATCTACACGCCCTAACAAAAACAATGATAGATTCACTTACAGGACATGTTCACATGATGGATTGTGACACCAATTCCAACAGAGAATCCCCCTGAATTCTGGTCTCATCAATGTTAATGAGAAAAGTGACAAATCACAGCTTGAAGCAAATTCCTCTGCACCAACTTCTCCCATTGAAGTCAACTGGAAGTAAAGTAAAGAAAAGCCCTCCCCCTTCACACTGATTGAGCTTGCACAATGTTTTTCGGGTGGCCCACAAGCGGAAAAACCGCTGCTGTGGGGACATGCCCTATGGGTGATCGAAGTTTGCAATTTCAAATGATCATGGAACATGGCCGACAATCAATTTTCCATCTTTCTATTTTTCCATCTTTCTCCTTGTTAAAAACTCAAGCTTCACTTTTGTTCTTCATTGTTCTTGCAGTTAATTTGTATCATTGTATCCCCCAGACTCTCCCAGACTTTCTGACTCTGTAAATACACTGATATGCTCTTAGTGTAACCGACTGCTTTGCACGGCCTCATATATCACGTGATGGAGCTAGCTGACATTGGAATATAGACAAAAGGTCACTTATAAGTATATTTCCATCATGCATAGTAGAATATAGACATGTATAATAAATGAAAACCTTTAGAATAATTAAGGGGCGTATTCTACTAACAAATCATCCAATCATAATGCGATTATTAATGAGGGGGTTGTTAGAATTATGAATAATTACATTAGCCAACAAATTTGATCTTTTGTTCTCTATCTGGTTTGTGAACGGGTGCATTTCACTAATTTTGGGCTTCTGAATTCAGTGGTGACATCAGAATCTTTCCATCACGTCACGTTCAATAGATACTTAGCAATTCTAATTATCAAAGACAATAAAGACAACTTGACAAAATCTTTCAGCTATTAGAATTCAAAATAACACATAAATTAAATTATGTTACATATTGACTAAACTATAAACTCCAACAAATCAAAGAGAACCTCAAAAGTATTTGCAAAAGTGTATAGTCAATTTCCTTTGGCAAAATAGGATGAGGATGCTTTTCTTTTGTAAGGTGTCTCATGAGTCTCATCAGAGAAACCAACAGTAATTACCCATCATTCCCTGTTAACGTTGCACCATAGCAAGAATGTCTTGGTGAAAGCTTCCACCTTGTTCATCGCTCATAGCAGCCAAAATCTCAGGAAAAAATCAATATGGCAGTATTAAAAAGTGAATTTTTTCAAGACATTTTCTGCCAAAAAAAAAGCACAGAAAAAATTGGACATTAAAGGGGATTTATCGTTTGAGCTGCTCGTGCTGTTCTGCTAATTTATTCAGATTGAGTTTGAAATCCAGGGGCGTGTCTCCCTTGTCAGCAGGCGTGTCTCCCTTGTCAGCAGGCGTGTCTCCCCTCCCACGAGGCGTGTCTCCCCTTCACTGAAGAACTGTGACATCATCATTTTGTTTGAAGCAGGGGATGCAGAAGGTTGTCTGGATATAACAGCTCTGTAGCCTCCTGCATGCTTTTATGTCTGCAGCCTTGAGGCCAAAGCTGCAGCAAGCACCTATTATATCTATTATTCTCTTAGTTTCACACTGAAACCAGCAGCTTTAACTTCTGTTCTAGGGGGTTTCAACCAAATTGACTGACAACAGGCAGAGACCTTTACTCAACTACAAATGTCAGTTTCAAGTAAAAAACTCTGCTTGCTGTCAGTGATATGAGTGAAAACAGTGGGGGGAGAAGCAAATCAGCTTCAGAGGGAAAAACCTTCTACCTGTAACTGACTTGGGCTTTTGGTGTAATGGTAGAGTGTTTGGTTTAAAATTAAGGGGTTTGGAGTTCTAGTCCCCTCCCAGGGTTTATTTCCCCCCCCCCCCTAAATTCTACACATATGTAGAGATACCTAAAATATATATGTCAATCTCTATAATGATATATATACACATACATAGCTCCCCTATAATCATTCTCATCCCCTGAGATATAAAGCGTTGTAAACACATATGTTGGAAGTGCTTTGGTGTGACTGTGAGGATGGGAAACTATATAGGGGAGCTTTCTGTGTGTTGTATATAAATAAAATTATAAATGTCTACAATATATTTTCATATATTTACATATGTGTACAATTTATAAAAGAAAAAAAAAAAAAAAAAACGATGGGGACTTGAACTCCCAACTTCTGTCTTTCCAGACCTATGTACTGTACTATACAAGCAGCTCATACAGACACAGTGTTGAATCCTTATGTTATACAATACAGATGATGATGTCATAAGGAGGCGGGGCTTGCATTCGATCTGAGGAACAGAACGCCTCTTTTTCAAAGTTCAAACTAACCTGTGAGGGGGTGAATCAACCCTTGGCAAAAGCCCTTTAAATAGGCAGTAATTGCCCAGATCATCACCATAGAGCTGAGATTTACATAGAGCCAGCAGACTCTGGTTTCACTATCGATTTTAACAGCTCAGAAGGGAGTAAACACAGAGTGTGCAGGCAGCCAATCACAGCGCAGGGGGCGTGGCCGGGTGTTTCCTGTCTAGGGGTATATCCCAACAGACTGAATGAAATGTCAGCCAGCCAATCACAGTGCAGGGGGCGTGGCCATGACGTTTCCTGTCTAGGGGCATATCCCAACAGGGAATAAAAGCAGCCCGCCCAAAATTGGGGGGTTGGGAAAAGGGAAAGACCCAGGGG
>JAODAL010059541.1:0-21419 GCA_025379985.1 Phyllomedusa bahiana
ATAGTACAGTACTTTGCACAATATTATTATATAGCTCAGTTAAATATGATTCATAACCTTTATTTCTTGTATCTTTAATAGTCAAATAACTCACAATAATCAAACTGAATTTGCCTATTTTTTTAAAAAAAATTTTTATTCTACAGGAATTAATTTAAACCAAATAATAAAAATGAATGTTAATATCACATAACAAAATGAGTATTAATCCTGAGCAATAAAAGTAGCATTATGCCCACACAAAACATGCATTATCTGTGAAATAAAGGCATCCTCATTATAGGCAAACACTAAACTTACTACTGAGAGATAAAATAATCATTAATGTCGCTTGTGAAAAAATATATATATTTATGGCATGCATAGCATCATTTTTAAGATCGAAGCTGGACATCTACATCAGTGGAAGAGCCAATTTTAACCACTTCCTGACCAGATATATTTTCCTTAGTTCAGGAGAGTTTGAACAGTATAATGCTTCCTTGCACTTGGTTATTCTACTAATTTCAATGTTTTTCTGTGATATGTTAGGCTTTTTCTTTATGTAATTTTTACATTAGATTTTTTTTTTTTAAATCTGATTTCCCCTGGTACTGGGGATGATATATTAGCTCTGGTTACAGAGGAAATACAGTTCCCTCTACTAACCGCAGAGTTGATCTGGTTCTGTTAAGACCCAGAAGCATCTGCAATTACCAAGCCCCATGGGGTCATGTGACTGCGATTGGTAAGAAAAAGGAAGTCAGGAGGCTACCTGCTAATGTGTCTATATAGTGGTTGGGAAGGCAGGGACAGTAATAAACCATCCCTGCCTTCTCATTGGAGAGCGTGCTAATGCTGACAGCTGGCTCTCCACTAGTGTAGCTATACAATAAATGTGCAGCTGCAAACTGAACATTTTTGCAGGGTTTAACAGCGACCGCCCAGATGTTTATAGCCAGTAGGTAGTCGACAACCAGTTAAACATCAGATATGTCACTGAGAAATTTCAGAATACTTTTCAGAGTGTGTCTTCTATCACCCTCCATCGATCACTAGAACAAAAGGGTCATAGCACTCTATTACTTTTTCTGCTGTCTGAATCTCTTATTATTATCTCTTATACACTTAGCAGTCATAAAATTACTAAGCTTGTGTTCAACTAAAAAAACTGTAAGCACAATTGCTCTGTGAAATATGCTTGGTTTTTCACATACTACATAGAATTCATTTAAGTTGTGGATGTTCTAATTAATTTTTCTCATATTTTAAAAAGAAATGCTTTTGGGGTCAAGATGGTATTTCTCCTGCTAGACTTCAGAGCAATTTTAGTTGCTACTGTAGTTTTTCAAAGCTTTGATTCCACAACATCAAAGCATTGTGGATGAACCCTAAGTACATTTTTATTCAACATAACTAAAGGTGGTTCATCATAAGTAAAAGTATCAGAAAGTACAGTACATAAATATTGTATCAGAACTAAACTCAGGTAGTGTTGAGCGATTACATTGACTATCGCCATCGGTCGATGGTCGATAGTTGGCCATCATCGACAAGATATTTGATGGTCGATGATAGATTATCACCGATGACCATTAAAATCTATGGAGAAACAACAAGCCTTCATTCTTACACCCAAACAGGGGTGGGGAAGCTGGGAATTAAAATCCACAACAGTCAATGGATACGTGCTACATCTTTGGCAACACACTTAGTTATAAAAGCCACAGAAAAAAAGTCACACACCATTCACTATCCCTGTCTTGTACCACCAGCATTTACCCTTAAACCTCATCAAACCCACAAATTAAAAATTGCCAGAAGGCAGTATGATTTGAACCATCATTTTACTTGAACTGGACAGTGAAATTCCCCGTCCTGAACCAAACATGAGCCCCCAAACCCCATGAACCCCCTTAAAAAGTGCCGGGGAAAAAAGGGGTCTTTCAAACCCCCCCAATTTTTTGTTTTAACTTGGGCATTGACTAACCTGTCCTGGAAACCCCAGTATGCCATTAAAACCCGTCCCCGAAAACCCCCCAAATTTTAAAAAGGGCCCCGGAAAAAAGGATTTTTTCAACCACCATTTAAATTTTAAAAAGGCATAACTGTTTCCCCGCCTGAGAAACGCTTGCCCCTTTCCGGGATGAGTGCGGGGCCAATTGAGCTTCACTTGGAAATACTGGGGGGGGTTAAAAACTCCTTTCCACCCAGGTGCCCGGTTTTTCTTGGCTTTTTTTTTCCTCATTTTTAAATCAACGTGCTGGGGGAAATTGTCCCCTGTACTTTGTTCTCCTTGTCCGTGGGTCCATACTCCATGTCCTCCCGAAAATAAAAATACATCTGGGCAAGTTTTCCTTTCCTCCCCTTTTACCAAATTTAGAGGAATTTTTTTACCCCGCTATTTTGTACATGGGAAGTTTTTTTTGTATTTTAAATTTTAGAAAACACATTTTTTAAAATAGGGGGAATCCCCCCATGGGCTTTTTTTTTTCTCTTTTTTTTTTTTTTTAAAATTGGGATTAAATGGGGGGCTCAATACAAGGGGTTGATTTGCTAAGCTAAAAAAACTTGTTTAAAAAACAAGTCATTTTGGGAATATTGTCCATTTAAAAGGTCCCACCTATTTCTGTTTCCCACAGCCCCCATCACCCCCTTTAGCCACTCTTGGGCAATTGGGAAAAACAAATTCTGTTAGAAACAACATTTTTTTTATAATAGGGCCCCATATAAAGCTGCATGTCACAGCAAAATGCCACCAAAAAATTCAAAGCATGACCCCTTTAGCCACTTTGGGAACAATTTTTGAAGAACCCAAAAAAAAGTCTTTTTAAAAACGACTTTTTTTTTATAATAGGACCTGTTAAGTATAGCTGCATTCACAGCAAAATGGGCCCCCAAGGGAAATTTAAAGCCCTGACACTTTTAGCCTCTTTGGGCAATTGTGGGAAAAACCCAAAAGTCTGTTTTGAAAAAAACATTTTTTTATAATGGACCCCGTAAATAAAGGGTGCATGTCACAGCAAAAATCCCCCCAAAAATTTAAAGCATGCCCCTTTAGGGGACTTTGGGGCAATTTTTGAAGAACAAATGTCGTTAGAAACAACTTTTTTTTGAAAAGGACCTGTGGTATTTCTGGGGAATTTTAAAGCAACATGACCCAAAAAAAAATAAAAATGGGCTTCTCAGCCACTGTTAAAAATTGTGAGGGGAAAAACCACTTAAAAGCCCCATTTCTTTTCCAAAGGACCATGAATTTTTGCTTTAACTCACAGCAAATGACCCCAAAAAATTTTAAATATGACTTCTCAGCCATATAAAAATTGTGAGGGAGAATTTCCCAAATTAAAAAAACCACATTTCTGTTCCAAAGGCCCATGCTTATTGCTGTACTCCCCGCAACATGCCCCCAAAAAAAATTATAAATATGATTTTCTCAGCCACTTTTAAAAAATTGTGATGGAAAAATTTCCCCACTTAGAAGCCACATTTCTTTTCCCCAAAGGCCCAAATAATTATAGTGTATCTCAAAAAAACATGCCCCTCAAAACCATTGACAATCAAAAACTTCTAAAGAAAAATTGAGTAAATAAAAAACCCGGGGTTTTTTCCCCCATGAAACCTTGCTGTTTTTTACAGCTCCTCACGGGGGCAAAACCGCAAAATGAACTGTTGGGAAAAAGGGAAATAAAAATTTTGCATTAAGAAATGTCTTTAAAAAAAAATTTTTCAAGAGGGACCATTTCTGTTTGAATGGGGAATGTGAAAGTAAAACCCGGCAACAATGGGTGACCTGGGGCAATTGGGGGGCCCACAACATCATCAGAGAATCCATCCCTAAAATTCATCTTGATGAAAGTAAAAACGATCCACATTTACTTTGGAAACCCCGGATGCTTTGTCGGGAAATTTGACCCCTTTCCAGCGTGCTAAGGGGTCCCCCCTCAATATGATGCGGGCCCCTGCGGGGCAGGACCATCTCTATGGCGTGGCGACGAGCCCCGGGGCCTTTTTGGGTCCATTTTGTACCCAAAAGTTTTTTTTGGGGGGTCCAAAACACTTTCCAAAAATTTCGTTTTTTTGAGACCAGAAAAGTCTACCCCTTGTTCTTAAGCGGGGTCCTGTGTTTTGGGATGTGGCCCTGCATTGCATGCTTTGGGTGAGGTGAAAATAAAGATTCCCAAAGGCCCACCCCATTCGGCTTCTGCCCCCAAATTCCCTGCGGGCTCTGCTCCCGCTAGGGGCAAAATTGGCACTCACGCTTCACGTCGCTGATTTTTTTCCCCACCGTGAAAATTTGAAGAACTTTAATCAGACACAACAAATATTTTCCAGTTGATAAAACAATCAGAAAGGGGTCCCCCATTTCCAAAAATTTTATTTCTCAAATTTGGGTGGGTGGAAGGAAAGTCCCCTGAGTTTTTTTTTTGTCCCGGGGATCCAGGAGGTGGGCCACCCAAAAACTGTTTTTAAATTTTGAGGGCCTTTAAAAGGCGAGGATCATTTTGGGGGAAAAAGGGAGCACCCAAGCACTCATGTGAAAAGGATGGACCCTTTAGTTTTCCCCAAGCCCGGGGTTCGGGGGGCACTAGCAAACGATTTTCCCACTTCCTCCCCCGCCTCAAATTTACCCCCAAACCTTTTTCCCAAAGGGCGGGGAAAACCCCGTAACGTCGGTGTCTAGGAAAAACCCCCTTTCCCCCTTTCCGCTCCGCTCCCCTCGGCAAAAAATATTGTAAATAAATATTTTTCCCCCATTTTATATGGGGGAATACAGTGTTGGACAATATTTTAAACCCAAAAGGGATGAAAAATTTGTACCAAAAAAAAGAAAAAACCCCTTTTGGTAACTACTTACCCCCCCAAATCCTTTTTGATAAACCGAAAACCAAACAGTTTTCCCTGGCTCCATTGAAAAGGTTTTTTTAAAAGTTTTGGGTTGAAAAAGGTCCCGTACATGCTCATTTGAAATGCCCAGGCAAAAAATTTTACCAACATGCTAAAAAAACCAAAAAATCCAAATTAAAAAGGGTTCTTTAAATTTTTCGGGAAACACCCAAAATTAGTCTATCTAGCATGGTCTCAAAAGGGCAAACTCCAATACATGGGCGGGCCCCAAACTAGAAAGTTTAAAATTTAAAGTTTTTTGGGAACACGAAATGGGCACCAAAAACCCATCAGAAAAGAAATAAATCGGCCCCACAGGGCTTTTCATAGAGCAAAAAACAAACTCGGGACTGTAATTTGAAAATACAGAAATTTGAAAAAGTGTCAAACCATTAAAGGGGGTTTACAAAAGTGCATTCTGCGCAACAGAAAAGGGCAAAACGGGAAATTATATTTTTAAATACTCCCATACCGCAGGGTCCAACATCAAAAGAAAATCTCTTTGTTTATTATTGGGTGTTACTGATGTGCTGTTTGACATACACATTAAAATTTTAAATTGAAACAATCTCTGCTCGTAGTTTGTATCATCCACTCTTTTTTTGTTTTTTGGGTTTTGTTGCCTTGTTAAAATTTCATGTTTTTGGTGCCATGCGCGGGGGGGCCAAATTTTCCCCTTTCCAGGTCGCCCTTAAATTTTGCCTATTGCGCTTTCCCCCGGGATAAAATGTTTTTCCCGCACCTTGGGGAAAAACCCGGGACCTGAGGGTTTCGCTGGGGCGTGCTTGCCACACACGTGGGGGCACAGGTAAATTTAAAATCTTCAATTATTGTGAAATTTGGGTTTTTGTTTCTATAAAAAGTTATTTTTTAGATTTTCTAGTAGGGGCTATGATTAAGGGCAAACCCCTAACCCCGAAACGCGTCAGCTTTAAATTTACCTCCACTTGCTGAGGGACCACCGCTACCTAGTCTCCACAAATGGGCATATTTTGCTGTTTTTTAAATTTGGTTTTTTCCCTTCAATAAAATGGATGTTTTACATTTACGGGATCTGCGGGCCCTTTCCCCACTATTTTTCCCTTCAGTCTTCATTCCCTGCTTGGGGGCTTCAGGCAGTGTCCATGCACTGTGCAAATCAGGGGGAGCCGGGTACGTCTTTTAATTTGGGCCCGACAGCTTCAACACAGCCCTGACTTGCCTGAGATGATGCACCCCCGAGAGCTGATGCGCTTTCCCTTTCATTAAACCCTGGAACCCCCGGGGGGGGGGGGGGGGGGGGGGGGGGGGGGGGGGGCCCCCAAAATTTTAAAATTTGGGGAAAATGTCGGGCCTTTTGATTCGACGGAGAGAAAAGGGTCTGTGTCCGCATCTTGTCTGCCCCCCTCCTCCGTCGGGGGCGGGACCTTTTTGTTTTTAGAGTGTCCAACGATCGTTTTCCCGAAAACCCAAGATCACCACAATGCTCATTTCTGGGCAAGGGGGATCGTCCTCCCTGACCATTTTTGGGGGCTTCTTTAAAAATGGCAAGGGTGGTGGGAAGGGGCCCTTTTCCCCCCCTCCACTCTCGTGGCTCAACACCCCGAGGTCCGCAACCTTTCTTGGGTTTTTCAAAGGGCCCTGTGTCCCCTTCTTTCGCGTATTTGGGATTGCGCTGCTGCCACAAAACGATTGGGGAAAGTGGAGGGGGGAAAACCACATGTTGCCGACGTCAACAAGAGGGGCGGGTTTTTGGGGAGCCCCAGCGAAAGCGGCAACGCAGCCAGGGGGGGACAAAGCAGGGGGTGCGAACGGCGGGAAATTTCGATCTTTGACTTTTTTAGCCTTCCTCAGCAGGCAAATTCCCCGACCCAGGTACCTTAGAAATTTCTGGGCCCACAAGGGTTTATGACATGGGAAACCAAACAAGGGATGTCTCCAGCCTACCGATCTTAAGGGAGATTTCGCCCGTTTTTCGCACACAACCTTTGGGCCCGGCACAAGGTTTTTTGGGACCCCCCAGTTTCTCGGGTCTCGTTACGGAAGCCCTCCACACTCCTGACCCTGTGTGTGGAAAGGGGTTCCAAGACAGATTAATTTCAACAACGGCCTGGTTTTCCTTTTTTGGGGCCCTTGGGGTGCCCCCAGGGACCCTTGGGGGAAAAAGCCCTGCACCATCCCTGCAGTTTTGAAGAGCATGTGGGCCCAGCCTGAAGCCAAACCCTCATGCCAGAGAAAAACCAACCAGCTCAACCCCAATTAGCTGTCACAGAGATAAAAGGGCCTTGGCCGTGGGTTACTACCAATGTTTTTGGGGGTGAGATGGACTTTTCAACACAGATGCAGAAAAAACGCCTTAAAATTTTAAAATGACCCCTTGGGTGGCAAAGAAATGCCCTGCTCGGGGATCTGGGGATTGGGGGCAGGGAAAAACCAAAGACGTTGGGGGAAAACCCCTTTGTGTCCAAACCCCAAAAGAAAGGCAACATTTCCAAGGCCAAAAAACCTGGGAATGCCCACATTCAGGGCTTTTTTGGGTTTTGGATGTTTTTGGGTTTAAAATGGGGTTTTTTCTGCTCCCAAAACCTGGAAGAAAAGAAAAAGGGTGGCGCTAAACCGGGCCCCTGGGAAAGGCGTGGGAGGTCACAAACTGGGGAAGGGGAAGGGGTAGGGTGGGGGCCCCTTTGGGCTTTCTGGGTTTGGGACTCCGTTGGGGAGGGGAGGCGAAGGGGGAGCCTGATCCCTGAAACATGGGCCTGAAGACAAAGGGGAAACTGAGGAAAAGCTTTGGTTGGGGGTGAGGAGGAGGGGGGCGGCGAAAAAAAGAGGGGGGTGACAGTGGTTGGAGGGCCCCGGGGTCGGTCCCCGGCCTTTTTTTTGGGGGAAATTGGGTTTCCTCCATTTCAAAATCATGCATTTTGCTGCATGTACTAGACATTTTGTGGTGGGTTTAAAAAAACCAAGGTTCTTGCCTCACTTTTTGCAATTAAAGGCAAAAGGGGGCCCTAGGGCATCGCTGGGGGGAATCAGAGGGGTTGCTCAAAGGGAAGTCCCCAGGCTTTGAGAGGTCCTGGACTTTTTTTACGGCGATAACGAGGAGCGGGGTTTGCGCTGCCCTGGCGGCCGGGAAACCCTATCACGGGGACCCTTCCCGCGACCCCCCTGTCAACCCTTTTTTGAGGGCGGGAAACCCAAAATTGGGCACTACCCCAACGTCTTCCCCCTCGGCCAGGATTAAGTTCTTGCATGCAAATTTTTGCTGAAAAAGACCACGTTGGGTCCGCAATGTCGTCATCATAAACATCAACACAGGGGACTTTTTGTCTCCTGACTTTCTGCATCCCCGGGGCGCGGGGTACAAGCAAGAAAGGGGCCCGCAAGGCGTTGCCCCACCCCACCGGATTTTTTTCCATTGACCGGCCTTTTCCCTTTTCCCCTCTGATGGCTTTATTTCCGGGGTTTCAGAGCAGAGAAAAAATCATCCTCTTTGGGGCCCCTTGATCTTTTAAAAATGCTTTTTTGGGGCACCCAACCGCATTTTTTCATCCAAAAAGGTCCTTTAGAAAAAAAATTATCCACAGTGGGGGTACTTTAGTTGACATTTGGGGGGCTTCATGTTGGACCGGGGTTTCTGATGGGAAACTGATGACGACATTTGTGGCCGTGACGGGAGGACAGGAAAGGGAAGACTGCGGAAAGCAGGTTGCAAAATTTAAACCCCTGGGAAAGGGCAGATTGGCGACGCTGTTTTCGTTTCTTTTGGGGGATTCACAGGGCCCTACCCAGCGATGACCCGGGCCTTTACGTTCCCCAGGGAACTGAAAATGTCCGCTGGCATGGGGTGTTGTGCCACACTGGAAAAAGGACATTCTCTTTTTTAAATCTACCCCCAGTGTCCTACCCCCCTCTTTTTCTCCCTTACCACCTGAATTTGCGCCATGTTCAAAAATATAAAAATTTTAGAAGGTATGGGGAAAATTTTTTGGGAAAATCTCTTGTTTAAAAAAGGGCAAATCACAGCTATTCTCAAAAACCCTCAAATCAAAACAAAATTTCTGGGTTCAAATTTTTCTTTTAAAGGTGGCTCTATCAAAAAAGCCTTTGGGCCCGCGCCAAAAAATGAAAAAAACCCTGGGCTGAAATGAAAACGGATAATAAAGGTTTTTTTGGGGACCTATCAATTCCAACCCGTGGTGGGCTAAAAAAATTCTGTATTCAAAATTTTTAAATCCCAAAATAGCTCTTTTGGGGAAAAAAGCTTGACTGACAAAAAAATGAAAAAAAAACCCAGTTTAAATGTATACGGGGGATAATAAAAGGTATTTTTTTTTAACCCCCTATCAATTCACCTTGGTGACTACTAAAAAAGCTGTATTCAAATTTAACTACAAATAGCTCTAAGAACAAAAACTTGACTTTACCAAAAGGAAAAAAACCCCCCCTGGGCTAAATGTAAAACCCGGGTATTAAAAGGTTTTTTTTGGCACCTTTAATTCCCCCTGGGGGTTTACTACAAAAATTTCTTGAAATTTACATTTTTTGCAAGGTTTCCTCAATAAACAAGGGTGTATTTCGGCCCAAAATGAAAAAAAAAACCCTATCTTAAAAAGTATTTTGGATTTTTAAAAGGTATTTTTTGGCACCTTTCAAAATTTACCCCGTTTGGGGACTACAAAATTGCTGTATTCACATTTAAGTGCAAGGGGGCCTCAAAGAACAAAGCGTAGGCCCAAAAGTGAAAAAAAAAAACGTATCTGAAAGTAATTGGATAATAAAAGGTATTTTTGGCACCTTTCAATTCACCTGTGGGACAAAAAATTGCTTTTATTCACATTAAAATGCAAGGGGGCCTCAAGAACCCAAAACTTTTAGTGCCCAAAAAAACGTACTGAAAAATTTTTCGGGTAAAAACGTATTTTTGACCAAACCTTTCCCAATTTTACCGTGGTGACTAAAAATTGCTGTATTCACATTTAAGTGCAAAGGGGCCTCAAAGAACAAAGCTTTGGGCCCGCGCCCAAAATGAAAAAAACACTATCTGAAAAAGAATTCGGGTATTAAAAGGGATTTTTGGCACCCTTTTAATTTACCGTGGTAATCCAAAAAATTTCTGTTTTTCACATTTTAAATGCAAGGTGCCCCTCAAAAGAACAAAGCTGGCAGCACATGAGGGCCGGGATGGGGGACAATGACATTCTGGAGGCTGCAAAACATATTAGGCCCACAGAGTGCCAAAAAGATACAGTGTTTTAGGGCACGGGCAAACACAGCATGAGATCAGGCATGGCACAAAGACATTCTGGAAGGGGGCAAAAACAGTAAATTTGGCCACAGAGTGGAACATGATACAGTGGGGGAGGGCACAAAACAGCAGCATGAGATCAGGCAGTGGGACAAAGACATTCTGGAGGGGGGCTTAAAAAGTATTAGGGGGGCAGAGTGGGACAACACACAGTGTGGAGGGGCACGGGGGGCAGCAGTATGAAATTTAAGGCAGGGGGCAAAAATGAAAATTCGGAGGCGGCAAAAAAAGTTTTTTAGGCCCACAGAGTGGCACAATCACACAGTGTGGAGGCACAACACAGCACATGAGATCAGGCCGTGGGACAATGACATTCTGGAGGTGGGAAAACAGGGGGAACCACAGAATTTTCACAATGGGCGGGGTGGGGGGAGGTCACGGCGAACAGCATGAAGTCAGGGAGGGCCCCAATGACACATTTTGGAGGGGGACGGGGAGGATCACAGCAGCAGAAAGAAATCAGAGAGTGGCCAACCCCAAAAAACATTCTGGAGGGGGGGCAAAAACAAGGGGAAACCACGAGTGGGACAATGACTGAAAGCGGGAGGTCACGGGGGGCACAGCATGAGGGCAGGCAGTGGGACAATAAAACAGTTGTGGAAGGCATAGGGCACAACCAAGCAGCAGCATGAGGTCAACAGTGGCACAATGACACAGTGTGGAAATTTACAAACAACAGCAAAAAGCACAGCAGCATGGGGGTTTATAAAAGTGGCACAATGACAGAGTGTTGAGGTGGGGGCAAAACCATTCCCCGGGAAAAAATGGTGTAGGCAGATGGGAAACTTTGGGACAGATGTGTGGGATCCCGGCGGGTGGCCCGGGATCAAATAAAGGGGTGAAGGGGAGGGAGTTTTATCCCCGACTGACGCCTAAGGCATCCACGCCTGATTCATCTTGACAAAGGTCAGTCCCTTCCACATTTCCCGGGGGGCAAAGCGGGTTTTTTCCTTTGGGGGAACGATGGCCCCCGCGCCAGAACACCCCCCTCCCGGGTGCCACACACTGGCCGGGCAGGACAGGGTTCCCCACTTTCAAAAATCCCCCAAGTTTTCGGGGCCACACAAACCCCTTTGGCTGCCCATTTGTCCCCGCGGATCTTTTAACTGAAGGGGGCAGAAGGGGCTGTCCAAGTAGGGCCCCAACCTTTGGTTTTAGGGAAAATGCTCCCGGTCCTGCTGCTGCTGCTGGCGACTGCCCCCTCACTTATGCGGGTAAGGAAAGCTTTCTCATCAGTGACCCCATACTTATTTACTACTGATGGGGGCTGTACTTGCTCCTAACCCCCCCACCTTTCCCCAGCAGCCGCGGCAGTAAAACGTGAGCGCGAGGAACCCCCCCGGGCAGACCTGTCAAGGAGAGACGATGCCCGCACATAGGCAGCGGGCCCAAATGATTACGGGGGATTTTCCCTATAGTATTTGGGGTTTTTCTTCCCTCTCCCGTAGCTGGGGAAAAAAGGGTTTTCCCCTTTTGGGCCGGTAGCGGAGGGTTTAATAGGGTGGAGGGGCCCGAAGTCATCCCCCTGCTTTGGAAGCGGGCTATTCGGCGTCACTAGCCAGGGAAAAAAAGCTGGGTGCGGGGCCCCTCTGCACAAGTTTCTTTCCCAGGGGCTCCCTGCCCTCCAAATTTTCCCCTGTTTTACTGCCACGGTTCTTGGGGGCATCTGCCCATCTTCCCCATGTCCATTTCCCCCTCCCCCACTGCTCCGCTCCTCCTCTCTTTTTCACCCGGGTAGGAAAAACCACTCATTTCAAACCCGACCCAAACCTTTTGCTCCCCAAAGTCCTCCTCCTCCTCCTCCATTTCAGTTCCCCCCCCCGACTCTGTGGCCACGGGAAAAGTAGCGCCACCTCCCAATCCCCCGCCCAACAAATTTTTAGCATCTGTTCCCGGACATGAAGCAGTTTGGGAAAGATTTTTCCCTCCCTATCCCCGGCGACCCGACAAATTTAAAGGGCGCCTTTTTTTTCCTTTAAGGGGCCTCAAAAAAAACGGCAGGGGTCACGCATTTAGCTGCCACTTGGGGGAAATCAAAGTTTTCACAGGGGAGTAAATTTTTGTTTTGCCCCGGGTCATCAAAAAAAACTTAAGGGGCCCTTTTTTCCCCTTTCATACAGTCGGTCCCCAACATGTGCAGGCTGGAATTTCCCCGCGGGTGGGGAAAAATCCAAAATTTAGAGTGTGTTGGGGGGGGCCGTTCTGGGCCCCTGCAATTCAAGGAGGGTGGGTTCCCGGCTTTGTTAAAAAGGATAAAGTGCATGCACAGTTTTCCCCGCCATTTTTAGAAAGTTCTGAAGTCGGTTTGGGAAAACTTCAGGAACCTTTTCACAAACCCGATTGAACACGTGCCCATGCAGGGCGCCTGGGCCATTCCCCTTTCCCGGGGGCAGCGCGGACACCATGTTCCCCCCATTTTCCGTCACCAAGGGTTTTCCCATTTGCATTGGGCGCGGAGAAAGCCAAACTTTTTTCCTTTCTGCATGAAAGCGGAGCAGTTTCCTCCCCTGGGGGACTTCGTTCCCCCCGAGGCAACCAGGGGTAGAACTCGTGAAAACCGCTGTGGGCCCCACACATGGGTATGATGGGGCAGTACTTGGGGGAGGCTGAGATGGTGTGGTGGGGGGAGGGGGGAGGAGGCGGACATTGGGGCAGGTGCAGCGTTTTACAACGTGGAGGAGAAAGGGGGCCCTCTCCTGCCAAGTTTTTTGGGGGGGCCTGGGGTGGGGAAACAAAAATTCACCCCGTGGGGGGGTAAAGGCCCTTTAACTGGCCCGACCCTAGTTTCAGCTCCCGAAAGCCGCCGGGTGCCCGTGCACCCCTTTGGGAAAAAACCGATTTAAGGGTCAAAGGGCTGACCCCCCTTCTGGTTTTACATATTTAAGAATTTCTGGTACTAATGCTTTTGGGGAAAAAAAATTAAAGGCTTGGGAAAATCTCCAACTCGGGTCGGGACAAGCCATTATTTTCCCGAATGGTGCAAGTCCACCATTTTGGGGAAAAGGGGGGGACTGCATACCCCAAAAACTTTGGGCAGGAGCAAAGGTTAGCTGCTGCACCCTTAGGATTGGGTTGGGGGCGCATACTGTTTTTCCCCTTTGCAACGCCTCGCGAACGACTGCTGGGGGGCCATGAGTCGGGGAGCGGAGCATCTGGAGAAAGATGTCAAAAAAGAAAAAAGCTCCCTTCGGGAGAGGTGGGGAGCCTTGACTTTGGGTTTCAATGGCATGCGTGCCACTGGGCCCCTGCGCTTTTTGCTGCGGGGGCAGGATGGGGCCCACCACATCTGACCAACGTTTCCCCCCAGGCCCCAACCCGGGTGGTGACGCTGCAAATTTTTTTTATGTCAGGGTGTGGTGCCAAAAGTTAGCCCCTCCCCTTCCCTTCACTTTCTGCTTTCAGATTCTACATATACCCATATTTTTGGGCTCCTCCGTGTCTTAGCAAAAACCCCACACTGCCGAGTATCGGGGTTTTACCGGCCCCAAACCTGCCCCACATGAGTGTACTCTGCCGCCGCTGCCTCCCCTGGGCCCCTTGCTTTCTACTTTTTTGACCCCCCGAAACGGGTTTTTTACCCCGTGGGGCCCCTTTCTCCCGACCTTTACCTTTCGGGTATCCTTTTCTGACTCAAAAGGGCCCCAAAAGACCCACTTGCTGGCTGCGCTGCTGCCTGACCGCAAACTTTACGCCCCTTCTCCTGACGAAGATTTAAGCCCTTTGCCTCACCCGGGTCCCAAGGGGCGGTTTTTTCCCCCCCCCCCCCTTTTCATCTCATCTATTTGTTTTCAAACCTCACTCCTGTCCTCATCACCCGGTCCCTTTTTATGCAAAGGCTGATCTCTCACAACATGGGCCCCCAAGCCACTCCCACATCAAAAGCTTTGCCGCCTACTGCAAAACCAGGGGGTATTGGCCCATTTTTCGCTGCAAAGTACTGCTACTGCCCCCCTTTAAATTGTTCATCCTCGGGGTAATTAGTGGGGGCCCGAGCCCCCAAACCCCATAGTAGATCTTTAGGCTGAGGGGAAACCTATGGGGCAGAGGCGGGCTAGGACAGTTTTTGGGCCCGGGGTGACGCCGCTCCCGGGGGCCCCCCCAACTAAGGGTTTGTGTTTTTGAGGTTTTCCCCCCGACTCTTTTGGGTGGGGTTTTTCAGATGTCTCTGGGGGGAAGAGGAAAACCTGTCCCAAACCCAAAAAAAAAACCCTTTTTTTTCTGAAAAAAAACACAAAGGCCGCAAGGGTGACAGCGGGAGGGTTTTGGCCTTTACCTGATTTACCCCTGCTTTCGAAAGCCCCTTGGGTGTTCTGGGAACCTGGGCCTGTTCCAGAATGTTTGTGCCCCTCCAAAACGCAGGTGGGAGAGCCCCGCACTTCTCTGTCTGACCCTACGGTTTTTTTCGAAAAAGTAAAAGACACTCTTTTTATGATAAATCGTAAATATAAAAAATAAAACTCTGTTTTTTGAATCCAAAAAAGAACCCCGTAACAAGCTTGGGTAACCCTTGGGAAAAATTGCACTCCACAAAAGGCCCCGGGGAAAAAAAAACTTTTAATTTTGTCGTTTAAAAAAAACTTTTGGGGTTTTTTTACTAAATGTAAAAACAACAAACAGGCTTAATTAACCTTTGGACATTTTAATTAGGCACAGGAAAAATATAAAATATTTTGGCCCTTGAAAAAAACAAATTTATTTTTGTCAGCACCCCCAGCCAAAAAAACGCCCTTTAAATTTAAACCCCGGGTGTAAATTGCACCCAAAAAATTGAGCCGCACAAACTTTGTAGCTTTTGTAGGGGGTGTTAAAAAATTGCGTTTTTTTTCTACGCCACACAACAAAGATTAAAAATTGGGAAATTTCCCTTTTCTTTTGAAATTAGGCTACAGAAAAATTTTATATTTTGGGGGTTGAAAAAGACGGTTTATTTTTTCAGCCACACCCAAAACAACGCTTAATTTAACCCTTTGGAAAGTAAATTGCGGCCCCCAAAAAATTAGCCCCACAAACAAGTACTTTGTAGCGTGTTTAAAAATTGCTGTTTTCAAACCCCCCCCAAACAAGAAAAATACAGTTTTTATTTAACCTTGGCTTTGAATTAGGCTACAGGAAAAAATTAAGAAATTTTGGCGTTGAAAAAGAGGTTTTTTTTGTCAGGGGACACCAGCAAAACAACCGGGTTTAAATTTTCCCCCGGATGTAAATTGCGCCAAAAAAATTGAGCCGGGACAAACTATTTGCTTTTTAAAACCCGGGTTTCAATTTTCGTGTTTTCTACGTCCACAACAAGAATACAGTTGAAAAAACCTTTCTTGTGAAATTTTGGCTACAGGAAAAATTTATATATGTTTTGGGGTTGAAAAAGACAGTTTTTTGGGGGTCAGCACACCCCAAAACAACGCTTTAAATTTAAACCCTGGGTGTAAAGGGGCCAAAGAATTGAGCCCCACAAAATAGTAGTTTGTACGTGTTAAAAATTGGTGTTTTTTTCCCAACCCCCCACACAACAAGAGATACAGTTGTAATTAACCTTCTAGGGGAATTAAAAGGCCCACAGGAAAAAATTTTACAATTTTTTTTGTTTAAAAAGACGGGTTTTTTGGGGGCCGCACACCCGCAAAAAACGGGTTAATTAACCCCCCGGATTAAATTGCGGGAATAGAATATGAGCAGCCGGGGAAAAAAGAAGTGGTATTTTTATTGTAAAAACGCTGTTTTTTTAAAAAGAAAACAACAAGGGAAATTGGGTTAGATTTTCCCCCTTTGGGTAAATTTAATTATATGCACTGCAGTGGGCCAACACTGGATTTCAGATCCAATACCCAAAAATTAGAAATAGAACATTAAGAGAACGTCTCTGAGACAAGCTGAGACACCCCACAGAAATCGCTTATATAAAAATAAATTCTTCAGAAAGAGCTATCAGCCGCGGCAGCACCTTCCCTGATGAGCACAGTGAGAGGAGTGTGAGCTCCCGGCGTCGCGCCCGGACTTTTTATAGTGCGGTGACGTCACGGGAATCCCCCCGGGTCCTGATTGGCTTCACCTCTGCACATGTCATGCAGGCTATGCCCTTCTTCCTCACAAGTGCTTTGCCCCATGTAACGCCATGTGCTCGCGGGCCTTTTATCAATCAAAAGCACACTTCTTCACCCGAAGTACCCCAAAGTTCGACTTCTTTCCCGAACTAAAAGTTTTCCTGAAATTCTAACAAATTTCCCAAATTCGTTAGAATCGATTCGCCCATCTCTAATTGGGACACTGTGAAAAATATAACTTTACGGATAACATGGTGAGATAAATACTTTTGTGTTTAATGCAGAATCAGTATATGTTTGCTAAATAGGAAAAACATTATCTAATTAGGTCTATGCTTGCCCTATTGAAGTCTATGGCCTCTTTGCAGCCCCGCCACAATATCTGTTGGGATAATCTCTTATGGTATCCGGACAGATACCATGAATGGGCTACCAAAATGAGATCTGAATGGGGCCTATACCTGCTGGATAAGACTCAGATTGTATCATGTGAAACCACAGCTCCCAGTAGAACCTGAACAATGGTAAGAATATGCTGAGAGTTGCTGTTGTTTCCAAAAATAGTACTACTCATGATATTGCTGCGTGACATAAAAACAGAATTTTTTACAAACGTATTTTTATTGTGTAAAAGTAAAAAAACTATAAAAAATTGATTTCGTTGTAATTGTACCGACCCGCATAGTAAAGTTATCCTGTCATTTAATCGCGAATGCTGTACAAAATAAATCCCAAAAAACAATGGACCAATGCCAAAAAAATCTGCAAAACACCTGTGACCCCATAATGCACAATAAATCAGTGGAAGAGTTCCCTGAGGGGTATTGAAAAAAAAAAATGGGATGACTTCTGGAGGTTTTACCTGTACTGACATTTTGGGAGCTTTGCCAATGCAACATGGTACCCACCAAAATCTGCATTCCAAATGCCAGTTAGCGCTCTCCCTTGTGCACCCTGCCATATGCCCAAACAGAAGTTAACACCCATATCAAGGGTATTGCCAAACTTAGAAGCAATTGTGTAACAAATTTTGAGATGCTTTTTTTCCAGTTTTCTTTGTGAGAATTAAACATTTTCAGTTAAAACTGCATATTATTGGAAAAAATTAAATTTTCCATTTTTCATTTTAGCCTAAAACTAAAAAAAAAAATCTGTGAAAACCCTTTGGGGTCAAAATACTTACTTCCCCCGTGATATATTTCTTAAGGGGTGTAGTGTCCCAAATTACATCTTTTTAGGGGTACTTTTAGCACCTTAGTCAGTGCGCCTAAAAAATGTCCCTATGAAAATAAAACCCAAAAGTCCAGTAGGGGCTTCTCCTATTCTGAGGCTTGTGGAGGAGTCAAATAGCGCACTAGGGCCACATATAAAAAGGGCAGAATCAGTGGAATCAATTTGGAGTTGTATTTCCCTGTTAACATCTTCTGTGTTCCACTGAATAATGGATACAAATTTAAAATCTGCAAAAGAAGTGAATAGAAATGAGCGAATCAATTCTAATGAAGTGGAATTCGTTTAGAATTTCAGGAAAAATTTGATTCTGAACTAAGCCGAAGTTCACGGCGATTCGTGGTAACGAATCGAAAATTACAGTGAGCACATGGCGTGACATAGAGCAAAGAACAATAGGAGGAAGAAAGGAATGCCCTGAATGACATGTGCAGACATGCATGCCAGCCAGCTTCTGTGATGTTACAGCCCTGTAAATAGGGCAGCCATGTTAAATTCTGCCACTTGTCACTGTTTCTCATATGCACAAGCATCTCTCTCAAGCAGAACTGGATTGCACTCTGTGCAAAATACTTCCAATTTATTTTAGAGTTACTGATGTGAAATACCTTTCAAATACACAAGTTTACATCATATACACACATGTTCCTTAACCAACATTTTTTTTTACTTTGGGTATGAGAACTCTTTTCTGGGGTCAAATCCCCGGGTTAAAGTCTATGGGTCTTTTTTTTCCCCTACACACATCTGAAATCCATTCAGTTCAGCCTGTAGGGATATTGCTAGTGATGAGCGATTACATTGACTATCGTCATCGGGTCGATAGTCGATATCGGCAATTATCAAGCCGATATCCGATATTCGATAATAGATTATCCCCGATGACCATTAAAGTCTATGGGAGAGCAACAACACCTTCATTCTTAAACCCAAACAGGGCTGGAGAAGCTGGAATTAACATCCACAACAGTCAAATGGATACGTGCTACATCTTAGGCAACACACATAGGTTATTAAAAGCCACAGAAAAAAAATCACAGACCATTCACTATCCCTGTCTTGTACCACAGCATGACCCTTAAACCTGCATCACCCACAAATTAAAAAGTGCCAGAAGGCAGTATGATTTGAACCATCATTTTAATTGAACTGGACATTGAATATCCCTGTCCTGGAACGCAGCATGAGCCCCAAACCTGCATGACCCCCAGATTTAAAAAGTGCTGGAAAAAGGAGTCTTTCAACCACCATTTTAGTTGAACTGGACATTGACTATATATGTCCTGTACCGTAGAATGACCATTAAACCTGCATGACCCCCAGATTTAAAAAGTGCTGGAAAAAGGAGTCTTTCAACCACCATTTTAGTTTCACTGGACATTGACTATATCTGTCCTGTACCGCAGAATGACCCTATAACCTGTTTGACCCACAGATCACAAAGTGGCACTATGCTAGTTTGTACAGTGACTGTCATTTAGTATATTTTTTGGTAACTGACATTTAGGGAAGTTTTATTTATAGTTTTACATTTTTACCATTTTGCTTTTTTTTTCAAGTGTGATAACATACAACATTCACCCCTCCCTTCAGTTTTTAAAGGTATTTTTTACACGTGTAGATGTGTTAATTCATCCGCACACCCCATTAGTAATAAAAATGTCCTAATCATCCCCAAGACACTTCTTAGTTGAGAAGACATTTGCCCTCCTGGCTTCTGAGAGTGAACCATCAATTCAATGGTTTCATTTTTCCTCCAAATCCTTCTTCAGTGATTCGGGACAGACACCCCTGGAGATCAAATGATACGACCCCATAGTGACTCAGCCCCAGAAAATTTTAGCCTCAAATTGTGTAATTTGTGTCCAGCCCTGGAGCCCTTTTTGACACTACTTAACCTCACAGAAATCACCTTTTTCAAAATCTGATTTTTTAGAGAAGTTTGAAGCTCTCCTAATTGCCCCTAACGGTGAGAGCCAGTGCTGCCGTCAGCCATCTGTTAGCACGGAGGTCCAGCTGCCAGAGCCAGACTTACAGTGGGTGCGCTGAGAGCCCAGGCTAGGGTCTGTCATCTATTAACAAGCAGGTTCAGCTGCCAGGGCCGGAGTTACAGTGGGTGCGGTGAGAGCTCAGGCTGGCGTCCGTCATCTATTAACAAGGTAAAAATGCCCTGATGATGTAGCAACGAAAACAGTTGTGCTGAAGCAGAGTGCGGAAGCGGAAGTGTGAGGTAAGACCTCCAGCCTTCCTCAGTACACAGTCAAGACCTGGGTAGCGCTTGCCCCTCCGTATGGTGCGGCCAATTGAGTTTTTCCTTGGGAAAATACTGGTGGTTTAAACGCTCTGTTCCCCCGGTGCCCTTTTTTTTGGGCCTTTCTTTTTCTCATTTTATCAATTGCTGGGGGAATTTTTCCTGTTCTTTGTTCTCTCCCCTGTGCCCCCAACTCCTTGTCCTTGAATAACCTACTTTGGTAAAGGTTTCCTGTACCCCCCTTTGTACAATTAGAGGAAATTTTTTACAGCATTTTGTACATGCAGTTTTTAGTAGTTTAATTCTAAAAAACACTTTTTTATTAGGTGGAATCCCACAATGTCTTTGTTTCTTTTTTTTTAATTGTTTAAATGGGTTGTCTCAACACAGGGATTGCTAGTATGTTAAGATCTTGAAAAAAACGTCATTTTGCAATTTGTGTCCATTAACATGTCCTCCTATTCCTGTTTTGACAGCCTCCCCCTTGAGCCCTTTGAAAATTTGTGAAGAAAAAATGTTGTTAAAAACCCACTTTTTTTTTTACAATGGACCTGTAGTCTGCTGCATTTCACAGCAAAATGCCCCAAAAATTCAAAAAATGACCCATGAGCCCTTTTGACAATTGGAAAGAACTTGTTGTTAGAAACAACATTTTTTTTATAATAGGCCCTGTGTTAGCTGCGTAAAAGCAAAATGCCCCAAAAATTAAAAACATGCCCCTTTGAGCCACTTTTGAAAATTGTGAAGAACAAATGTTTTTTTTGAAACAATTTTTTTTTTTAATAGGACCTGTAGTATTGCTGCTTTTTAAAAGCGCATGACCCAAAAAATTTTTAAAATAAATTCTCACCCATGTTAAAAATTGTGGGGGGAGAAATCCCATCAAACCCACATTTTGTTTCCAAGGACCATGATTTTTGCTGTTTCACGCAAATGACCCCAAAAAAAAAAATTTTAAAAAGACTTCTCACCCCTTTAAAAATTGTGAGGGGAAAAAACCACTTTAAAAACCATTTTTTCCAAAGGACCCTGATTATACTGTATCTACCCGCAAAAAGACCTCAAAACCAAATTTACAATGGAAAAACTTCTAAAGATAATTGGGTAAAATTTAATGGTGTTTTCATGAAACTTGCTGTCTTTTCAGTTCCCCCAGAAAAACAGCAAAAGAACTGTTGGGAACTGAGAATAAAAATGCAGTAAAAAATGATCTTTTAAAAAAAAAAGTTTTCAAAAGGCCATTTTGTTTGAAGAGGAATGTGAAGTAGACCGGCAACAAAAACGGGACCCCGGCATTGGGGCCACAACATCATCAGAGATCCATGCCTGATTCATCTTGTGAAAGTCAAACGATCCAATTTCTGTGAAGGGGATGCGTTTATCTGTAATGATCCCCCGCGTGCTGAAGGTCCCCTCAGTACGAGTGGCTGTGGCAGGACAAACCACTATGGCGTGGCGAGGAGCTCGGGCCATTCGTCCATTTTGGTCCCCGAAGTTATTGGGTCCGGAACAATACAAAAAAATCGGTGTTGAGCACAAATGTCGTGCACCATGATCTTAACTGGTTCTGGTGTTGGATGTGTGCCCCCGCATTGCATGGTTGGTGAGGTGGTAAAAAAAGTTGCCAGAGGACCCATTAGGCTTCTGCCCCCTTGCTGTGTCTGCCGCTATGGTACTTGGCACTCTTGCTTTTTACGTTGGGTTTTTTGTTCCCCCGTGACATTTGAGGAAAATGAAGCAAGCAAAAGATGTA